>JAAEAF010000358.1:0-28859 GCA_011037195.1 Triatoma infestans
AACCGGAAGTGCGCTGTTACTGAATAGTTTTTTCAGTTTTCGACAAATTTCATTAAATTTGGTACACAAACTATAAAATTTGTCAATTATAATTTTGATAACTGGAGTAAGAGAAAGTTGTGTGAGTGTTTCACACCAGATTTTTACTTCTATGTTTTGCTGTTCATATAATATGTCATGTGTAACACCAGTTGCTAAAAATTGCTGTCTTCCTATTCCGGGGGCTCACAAATAGTCCATTCTTCTGAAAACGCTGGAAATCTAGCACTACATTTGATACATGCACCTAAAGGAACATAATTTAGTTAAATCATTTTTACTTGCCCAGGTTATAATGTAAATATAGGCTGAAGAAGACACATTAATGTTGAAACCGTACCTTTGATACACAAAATACAACTGTGTTTATATTGAGAAGTTAATCACATTAAATTATTACTTAGTAAAACAAAAATAATAATTTTCTGATGAAAACATAAATGTTGGTATAAGTGAGTTTGTTAGGACAATCATGGTTGACAACCTACTCTTCCTATATTATTATACTTCTATGGTTACTCTTTATTATAATCGGTACATAATGCAAACCTAATACACTTACAATTTGGCAATAATTATTTTTTACTTTTTCGTTTTTACATTTTGGATACTTTTCCACGCTTTATTTTTATTCACTATCACTGTGTTTCAAATTTATTTATTTATTTTCTATCATTATTATTGTAGAATTAGTTGTATCAAGGGACCGCTAGATGTCGCCACTGATGGTATACACTAGGTTGAAGGTCAGTCTAAATTAAAGATCCTAAGAGGTTCTGCGTTTTTACGTCGTTTGTTGGCAATAAAAGAATGCAATTTTGCGATTTACTGGAAATCGGTTACACGATATTCTTTGTTAATATTATGCTTTCTGCGAGTGCAGTTTTAATTTATTGTACGATTATATATATATACATAGTAATTAAAATTTAATCCAAAATTCTAAATTTGAAGAAAATCAATAATTCAATTGATTATTTTATTATACGATCCTAATCGATAATCATATATTACAGATAAATATTTTTCAAAAATCTGTGTTAAAGAAATTGGGAATCGGTTAAAGATGTAATGAAGTATACGCGTATACTGATGGTAGGTAGGGTGGCAACTGGGAGGGGTTGCCATGCAGTGTCACCCATAATTGTCCTAACAAATTCACTTCTACCTAAATTTCTAAATTTGGTAAAATCGCGATACTTTTTCTCACCAACAGCAAACGAAAATATGAGAAAGAGAAAGTAAAAAACAATCTGATGTGAAACGCTCAGTGGTAGTGCTGATACTATGTGTAGCCGCTGATACTACGTGTAGCGCGCTGATACTACGTGTAGCGCGCTGAACACTAGGCATTCCCAAGGCTATGAAAAATACTATTTCGTCACATTCGTGATTATATAGGAAATTTAAAATAATTAATTAAAAAAAAAAATGAATCTGAAAAATTTGTTCTACCTGTTTATTTTTTGAATGTTACATAATTTTTTAGTGGGATGGGCCGAGTATTACCTCCCTTCTTGCCTTTATTACCTTTTTACAATATGTCCATAAAGATGAATTAGTGACCTTGTTAGCCCACAGGAGACTTTAATTTCACAAAATGGGTTTTTGATGATTCCTGTTTTCTACAAGGGATACCACCGGGTCATCGCTTCCAATCACCATACAATTTCCCTCCTGAGTACACCCAATGGGATCCCGTTGAAGAAATTCTGTTAAGCAAGTGATTTTGTCTACGACAGCTCAAATATTTGATCCGTGAGGATGGCTGTCTCCGTTTGTTATGACAGCGCCTATGTTGCTTACCCTTTGATTGGGATACCCGCTTAGTCCCTGACCTATTTCAAGAATGGTCTTCTATTGTTGCCTCGATTCCAGACTTATCTGCCTTGCATATTCGCAGGCCATTCTCCGCTGTAACGACATCGGGATCTCATATCTTGCATTGCTTTTGTGATGCTTCCAAAGTACGCTTTATGGTGTAATCTAGAGCCTTCGCTAGATGCAACCAGGCTAGAGCTTTTAAAACCTACTGACTCCTTTTAAACAAGGCTATGATAATAATTACAGCAATGAATGGACTGCTTAATATCGTACAGATTCTGGAATATCAACTGTTCGAAGAAATCCTGACAATCCTGACCTTCAATATTACAATAATAAGAAATAAGAATCTAAATGAAGGGAAAGGTTACAATTTGTGCTTTGACTTTGACTGCGAAGTTAAAAAAAATGAAATGATACAATCTCGCATTAAGATTATACAAATCATGGCTTAGAAATCATTTTGGTTTACGACAGTATTTTAATAATCACGTTCGGTATGTTACGTCCAGATCGTCGATATTCGTTTGCACATCTCTCTGCACAAAACAAATTTGACATTGCTCGTTGAGCGATGATGCTGCACTGCACGTATATTTTTAAGAAATATTATTGAAGTCTTTAGACAAATTTTTTAGTCAATGAAAAAATTCTAGTGTGAAAGACACACGATTTCTCTTACTGCAGATTACAAAATTGTAATTGACAAATATTTAATGGAGATATGTTTTCGAGAAAATCGCAAATACTAAAGAAACAATTCATTCAGTAAGTAATACTATCGTTATAGCTTCAACGAAATATAAATTCATCGGTTTACCTTGACCACATTTACACACACAAGCATATTCACAAACGAATCACTTTCCAAAAACAAGTATTTTCGATGAAACTTTACAGCAGTAGAGATAATAATCGATTAATTCCGACTTTGAAGAAATTAGGTGGTTAACCAAAAATGAGAATTGTCTAAGAGTTTCTTTTTCTTTTGGTTTTCTAAGAGATATTGCATTACTTTCTCTAACTTGCAGAGGATGTGATACCAATTCCACCGTAATTATTGAATTATAATAATACACCTATAAATTTGTTTTCAACTGTTTACGTGTTGACCGATTTGAGATCGAACAGATGGCGCGTTATATGTACAAATTGTTGGAATCATATTTATTTTGTCTACCTAAAATATATCTGATGTTATCCTCGTCTTGGGATATGCGAATCTTTTTATTTCTGCTGGAGAATAGTTTGGAGAAAAGCAAATGTACATATGCTCTTTGACAGTTTAATATCGCGTGAGAGCGTTCTTTGTTGTTATAAATGATTATTTCGATTAATAAAGAATTAAGAAATAAAGTCTTAATAAAAAATACATTAAATATAAGAGAAGCTAAAAGAAAAAGTAAAAAGGAACAACTAACATGGTAAATTCCTTATATTAACAAACAAGTGGAAAGTCTAGGAAAGAAAACAAAATCTAGGAAGCTATGGTGGTCTGTCTGTGGAACACTGCCACTGGGTAGCGCCACTAAGCTCTATGAAGTATTAATGTTGGTGTGCTGTGGGAGCTGGGCGGCACAGCGAGGTCAGGTTGACCCAGTTACCGGCCGCCCCACACTAGCTCACCGCCAAACTACTCCGTACATATCTTGGCGCCCCAAACACCGCCAGAAACAATTTTTACTTTCTCAATAATTCTTGACTTTTTTTGGCCACAGGGAAAAACTTCTTCACTGGAAAGTGAAACATTGTAATTGCCAATAAAATATTTAATAATTATTACTTCGTTAAAATTTTAAATAAATAGTAAAAGTTATTAGTTTTACTTTCTCTGGTAAAGTAGTGTGGATCGTGCCAGATTTTCGAAATTGAGTTTTCACTGACTAAGAAGAGTTGTAAATGTGAAGAAAATTTACTATTTCGCCAAAAGAGAAAGTTGTATGAGTGTTTCATACCAGATTTTTTTTTTGTTTTTAATTTCTTTTTGATGCTTTAAGAGAAAGTGGTTAAGATGAACTCGAATTTAGAATTCAAGATGTCAAATTTTAAGAATTGAGTATTTTTATTGACAAATACTAGTACATGTTTAAATAACATATACATTAGTAAGTAACATGGCATCGCCCTGTATTGACTCACCAATAGTAGTTTATTTGAACAGAGTTAGCTGCAGAAACTGCTGCAGTAGACATGAAGTTATAATCCAGAGCATTTGCTATATGCAACCAGACTAAAGCTCTTACAAACTGCTGAAAAACTTCTTTTAAACAAGGTAAGGATTAATAATTACATCAATGAATGGACAGTTTCATATTCTACAGATTCTGGAATACCAACTGATCGAAGAAGTCCTGTACCATCCTGATCGTCAATCACTGTCCTGACAGTCAGTTGTTTCCGGATAAAAAAAAATCTTCAAATAAATAATAACTGCACTCTAAGTTTAAAGAAAACAGTTTTGAGCAGTTTTAACGAAAACCCAAAAATCACGGTAACCGAGTCCATTTAAGTCGCATTTCCGATTTTCTTCAAAACCTGCCATTATAGCACTGCATTTAACAGGGACATTAATAGTTAATAAATGTTAGAATCGCCATTTTTCCGGAAGAGAATTTAGAGGACATCCATTAACACCAAAGTAAATATTTTACTTCTGGAAAAATGTCAAATAAAAGTGATATGCCTATTATGTGTGTTTACTTAGTATAGTTGAATTAAAGAAAAGATTTGGAGCCTTTCTTTTTGGAGCACGAAAACTGGAAAAATCTATGAAGGTTTAGCTTGGTGAAGGATTTTTGATTGAAATCTTCTTGTTGGATGCAAGGGCTTATTTAAACTATTTTATCAAGTTTGAGCTTGTTATGGTTTTTAATTTTTCGAGATATTGTGTTTCATATACATACTCAAACCCAAAGACCCCATTTGCTAAAAACAATTTTTCCGGAATTCAATGTAACCCAAAATATATATATTTATGGTGAAAATGCAATTTCCAAAAATTGACAATATTTACTCCTAAATCCGCAATAAAAGAAAGTGCAAATTTTTTAATTTTCCAAGTATTCTACTACTATAATTAGAGCAATTCGTACAAATGCAAATGGCACAATTTATAATAGGATGTCGCAACATCTCGCGTACGCAGATGATGTGCTGGTATCAGCTCGCTCAAGATCAGCGCTAGCAGGGGCTTTCGAGGAATTTGAAAGAGCTGCAACTAAATTAGGTTTACAAATAAATGATGAAAAGACTGTGTACATGAGGGCAACAAGAAATCCCGAAAGAAGAGAAGAAAGTGTGTGTTTTGGAACCCACGAATTCAAGACAGTCAGTCAGTTCAAGTATTTAGGAGCTCTAGTGACAGAAAAGAATGAAACCTCTGAAGCGATTAAGGCCAGATTGGCTTCCGGAAACAAGTGCTACTTCGCACTTCAAAAACCGCTGAAGTTTAGAGGTCTGACAAACAGAGCGAAGGTCCTTATTTATAAAACAATCATAAGACCTGTGGTCACATATGGTTGTGAAACCTGGGTACTTACGAAGGAAACAGAGAGAATGCTAAATATATGGGAAAGGAAGATACTCAGAAGAATATATGGACCTGTCTGTGAAAATGGCATCTGGAGGATAAGAAAAAACGCTGAGCTCCGCCAAATATATAATGAACCAGACTTGGTAGCCTTTGTAAGGAAAAACCAGCTGAGATGGCTGGGGCATGTAGAACGAATGTCCGAAGGCAGGGTTCCAAAAAAAGCTGTTGGAAGGGAAACCGGGAGGGTGCCGTAGAAAAGGACGTCCCCGATTGAGATGGCTGGGAGATGTGGAAGAGTTATTGAAAAGAATGGGAGTGAGAAGATGGAGAAGACACGCCCAGGAAAGAGAAGAGTGGAGTAGGATTGTGGAGGAGGCCCAGGCTCTTGTAGGGCCGTAGCGCCAAGGGGTAGGTAGGTAGGTAAGTATTCTACTATTCTGCAACTATTCTGCAGAATAGAAGAGGTATTTTACAACTATTCTGCAAGCTCAATCCACTGTTATCTAAATCACTATATCTGAATCACTAGTTCAGATTTGTATGTTTACACATGGTGAGATACAGTATCGAAAAATTCAGCAATTTACAGTTGGTTTAGGTAACTGGACAATTCGTTCGTTAAATCCAGGTAGATGTCCAATGGACAAGTTCTTCTGACCCAGTTTGTAGTTGGGTGTATTTAAGGTGGTCAGCGCAAGTTTTCCTATCGAATCTGGAAAGCCAGTCTTATTTGATTACTCAAATCTATATATCCTTTTTCCACAGGAATAAATGCCTATACTTTATTCCCTCTGCCTTTGATTTATTTTTAAAAAAAATAAAAAGTGATTGGATAAAATATTATTAGAATGATTTCGAGTGTTTAACAATCAGAATCTGGCGGAAGCATGGTGCCCCAAAAACTGATCAAAATCCCCGCTATTCCTCATATCTGTAATAAGTTTAACATACTGAAACAATATATTACAAGTACATCAAGCCAGTTGTCAAAATATATGTAACAATTGACAAAGAATCATTAAAATCTTATATTAAACTTATTATAAACTATTTCTATTTAACATAATTTAATATAATTAAATAATTATATTAAATTATGTTAAATAGAACATAATTTTCCACCTGTTTGATCTAGAATGTCAGCCGCCAGTTGGATCGTATACATGTTATCAAAACTATCAGCCGTTGTTATGGTTTCCGGACCAGAAAGGAATGGTAGAATTTTCGTAACTGGTATATATCGTGGACTGGTATATATAGTTCGTATTTGATGAATCGATAAAAATAAATCCCCCCGCGATGAAAAAACCGAGGAGAGAAGGTCTGATGATGTGTCGGCCACGAGTACACCTTCCATAACTTCAACACAACTTTTAAAGCGATCTTCTGGTAATTGCAAAACAATTTTTTTTGGTCACAAAACTAAATTATAGACTTAGTCATTAGATTTGAATGATCCCTACTTCAACCGTGTACTTTTACATTAAGAACTCCTGGCAATTAATCCTCAGTAAAACCTGGAAAATGGCAATGTAGAGTTCAGCCGAACACCATTCATTTTCCCTTAAAATCCATTCATCAGATCAGGAAGAACATTTCAAATAAAAGTGATGTCTGAACAAATAATTCTGTATCTAAATAAAACAGATACCAAATAAACAGTGAAGAGCCTTGCCCACTGCGCAATAGCAATAAAATAGAACGTCTTTCTCATATACTTTTTGGGTGCCCTTTATACAAGTTACCAAGAAGAAAATATATATATAAAATTACTGATATTAATTTATATTGCTCTTAAATCCGCAAAATATTTTTCACTTAAATTTTTCTGTTTATTATATTAGAGATTTTATTAAACTTCGATTCACTTTGTGTAATTAACATAAATATAAGTTATCTCTTTGTAAGATATTTTTCGTAAAGTCTAGTAATTCTTATTTCAGTTGTGTCAGATCACAGTTAAAGTATTTAGTTTAAAATAACAATAACTGCTTTTTCTGTTTCATTTTATTTATCTATATATATATTTTCCCTTCACATAACTTATGTATAATTAAATCTGTTTTTCTATGTAAACAAACAGTATAAAATAAATAAATAATTTAAAAACTGTCCGACAAAATTTAACCATAATTCCCCAAACATAGAATTTTCAATATATACATGGTAAGATTCTGCAGATATATGAGTAGAGTTGGTTGGAGTTAAATAGAGTGGCCAGTACCTGCTGTGCTTCCCACGTTTGCAGCTTTGTTTAACGTATTCCTTCAAATCTACGCACAGCTTGCTAGCCATTATGTTAGTTCTTAGCCATTAACATATATGTGGCTATCTATATAAAGAGAGAGTTCAAATTTATTTTTAGATCTTTTTTTTAAAGTTCTATTTTGAAATGTGGTTTAGCAGCTGAACTATTTTTTAGTATAGTATAAAGTAGTCTGTCATTAAAATCAAATGGTTTCTTTTTTTATTAAACTAACTGATACATGCACTTGAGAGGTTGGTATGAGGGTGCTACACATTTATCTGTTGTATATTTTAAGACATGAACTATGAACAGTACGCTACATATTGCATACTATCCAATAAATGTGGACTTGGTGCACCCACAGGATAGTTACAGTGCATATAGTATCCAATAAATGTGGACTTGGGGAACCCACAGGATAGTTACAGTGCATATACTATCCAATAAATGTGGACTTGGGGAAACCACAGGATAGATATTATATACATATATCCCAAATGGGACATGTATATGTGTAACAAAAAGTACCATATTTAATGTCCCAGACTATGCAATTATATAGATTAGGCAGCCTAATTCCACATGCATATACTGCGAATTGTAATCCGATTGGATTACAATGAGGCGTTATTAATGTTAGTGTGCCCTAATTGGTACGTTGATATTATCTAAATATCGAAAATTTAAAAATAAAAAATGTCTTATTACTCTGAGCAGCGGATCACTCGACTCGTGAGTGGATAAAAGTGGGCGTCGGCAAACTGGGTCGACACCACTAGAATTCCATCGAGAGGCCACGTCTGAAGAAGAAGAAGACTGGAGGAGAAGAAGAAGATGACTATATAACAAGTTAAAAAAAATCGTTCACCATTTTTGAGAAAATCGCAAAAAAGTAAAAAAAAACAAAACAACTAGTAAAGTGGTTCTTCCGGTTGAGGAATTTCGACGTGTAACGTACTGTCAGATCCAGGTGATACCTAAATGGAATATCAAGTTTTAACTTTCTACGGTTTTTCGTTTTTGAGCTATGCTGTTCACATAGATACATATATTATATATACACACACACACACACACACTTTCCTAAAAACCACTTTTTTGGACTCAAGGGACCTCAAAACGGATATTTCCGGTGAAAACTCGATATCGAAAATTTGACACGATTACAATACTTCCTCTTACTAAGAGTAAGAGAAGGTAAAAAGAGATTTTAGGTCAATCTAGTTATAGTCACTAATCTCCATCTGTCAGGTCATTACTTACAGCTCTGCTTACCAAGTAAACAGGCAATGCATAACCGGTGTTTCACTCATTTTCTACAATCCTCATCAAATCCCGCTATATCCATTAGAGAATTACTATTCACTCACTTAATTTTACAGACCACAGATTATTAGATTTTACCAGCATTTTTTAATCTTTCCGGATTGTTCTAGAATTGTTTTTTTATATGTGAATATCAAATATTAATATCTTCAAAAAATATCTAAATCCGTCAAAAAGTAATAATCATTTTTTAATTATCGATTATTAACATATTATATATTAAAGTCGATGAGAAAGGGCGATTTGAAGCAATTACCTACTCAACCTGTTGCCAAATCTGTTTTAAAATTTATAAAAATTATTTTATAAATGACAATCTAATGTCTCAATCAGAAAAGGAAACAACAAAAGTTTTCATAAGAATTTATATTACTATAAGGTTCCGTGACTATAACGAACAAATAAACATTTTTAACGAATGATGTGTTTGAACAAAATATCCCCAAGCCGAAAAACTGCAGGAAGTTGAAAGTCGACATTCCGCTTGCAGCCTAGATGCCGAATCTGACATTAATGTTTCGATCGAAACTCAACCAGAAGTGTTCCAAAGCTTTTCTTTGAACTTCAAACACCAATCACACACACACACGGCTCTATCACTGTTTTGAAACTTGTTTTCCAACAAATTTTTTTTTTTTGGAAGATTCTGAGATTTTCGAAAGTGCCATATCAGTGTAATAAACGGTTCAACAACCTGTTTAATGTTAAAAGCTTTTTAAATCTAGTGCTTTAAATCTCAACTTAAAAAAAATCTGTTACCATGGATGTCCTATTTATGAATTTGCAGAGAAGCTTTCTGAGTTTTCATAATTTTCTCGAAAATCACTCGGCACCAGCAGTAAACTTGGACACACACACACACACTGCAAACACACACACATATATATATTCCATTTATTTGAAAGATTTATTCCGAAAGTTTTCATTTTAGAGGGATTACATACGTAATATTATAATTGTGACAATTTTTTCATTTAAACCTGAAATTTATAATTAACATGTCCATCATACTGAACGGTCTTAAACTAAGTAGTGGCCCTAGCCTAAGTAGATGGGCCCTTTTTAATTTTAAAATTTTCTGATTACTTAAATAATTCGTTGGTAAATTTCACTCATTAAACAATAGCCATTCACAATATTTATTTCAGCTCAAACCAGCCACTTAGGTTCGAATTTCGCATAATGGCAATACTTTACATAATGTGTCATAATAATTTGCCTTTAGTGCAAATTACGGCAATTATTTCACTCACTAAATGACCAGCCAATCATGACGCTCATTTCTAATGAAAATTTAATTTACACTTTTTCATACGTTTACATTTTTACATTGCATTAAGAATTTATTTGACCATTTTAGAAGGAATTCAGAAGACGGGCAATCATTTTCAAAATTGGAGTTATTAAAAAATTGGCTCCGATCAACTTCTGCAGAAAAAGCTGCTTTCTTCTATCCAGAATATGAATTATTGACTGAAGAAGAGATTGACTTAATGACTTAAATTGTGAAGTTTACGCAGCTAAATGTCGCAAAAATGTTAATAGGTTTTTTTAATTTTTTGTATGAATAAATATATCGAAGTTTATTTTTTATTGTATTTTCCAAAATTTTCCGTGGGCCCTAGGGGCACTATTCCTATTAGATAAGACGGGCCTGTTACACATTTTAATGAGGCAGTAAATGGGCAACAGCACATAGGCCCATTGGTTTTTGGACATAATAATAATAATAAGCCTTTATTTACATATTTTACATAAAATGAAAAACTTTAAATCTCAAATAATTATCAAATAATTTAAACAAAATAAAAGAACATTCACTGAACAATTTAAACAAAATAAAATAAAGTCCTTAAAAAAAAACTAAAACTTCTCCACTTTATTACAATAAATTTAAAATTTCTTTATTTCAATTTTTTATATCATATTGAACTTGAATAAAACTGCACTAATATTTTTTATTTATTTTCTTTCGAATGTAAAATATGTAGGCCTTCCCCTAAGGGAGATTTTGGTCCTTTACCGGTGACTAGCCGTACCTAGGGTTAAGAGTTGCCTGATTTCTCCGCTTGTTCACACTTCTTGCTCCAAAAATCTCTATCTTTCGCTTTCCTCATCCAGTTGATTCCTTCTTCTTTTTTTATTTCATCTGACCATCTTTTGGGCTGCCTATCTTTTTTCCTTTTTCCTCCTAAAGGTATCCATTCCGTGACCATCCTTGTCCATCTTTGTGTATCCATTCTAGCCAGATGTCCAGCCCACTCCCACTTTAACTTCTTACAGTACTGAGCGGCGTCTCTCACTGAAGTTATTTCTCTTAGAATTTGGCTTCTAATTCTATCTCTTCTCTTTATTTTTAGCATCTTCCTTTCAACACTTCTTTGCCAGATTTCTATTTTCTTTTCTATAGCTTTAGTGGTCGACCAAGTTTGACATCCATACGTCAGCACGGGCAGGATATTGGAGTTGAATATAGAGTTCTTCCATTTAACATCTATGTTGGCTTGCATTATGTTTCTCAGCGACCAATATTTCCTCCAACTGAGAGCTATGCGCCTCTGAATCTCTTTCGTGAGCCTGTTTTGGAAAGATACTGTCTGCCCTAGATATACAACATCTTCCACCACTTCGATACTGGGATGGTGTACTTTTATCTGGCTAACCATACTATTTGTAATAACTTTGGTTTTCGAGTAGTTCAAACTAAGTCCAACATCACGACTTACTCTTTCAGATCTTGAAACATTTTGATCAAGTGATCTTCGGATGTGGCTACTAGAACCACATCGTCCGCAAACTTTAGGTTGTTTAAATACTTTCCATTTATATTTACACCAATGTCGTCCCATTCTAATCCTCTAAAAATATTTTCCAGCACTGTTATAAAAAGAGTAGGGGAAAGTGGGTCTCCCTGCCTTACGCCTCGCTTTATTGGGAAAGGATCATTTCTGACATCGCCTTCAATAAAAGCTGTATTTTCTTTATAGAGTTCCTTTATTATATTAACATATTTCTTTTCCACACCTATTGAAGCTAACGCAGAAATGATACTATTATGTTTTAAACAATCAAAGGCTTTAGAGAAATCAACAAACCCTAAGTAAAGCTTAAGATTGTACTCATTGGCTTTCTGAATTAGTTGATTTACAGTGTGTAAATGGTCTATTGTAGAGAAACCTTTCCTGAAACCTGCTTGATCAACGGTTAAATTTTCCTGTATTTTCTTCATTATTCTATTATTTAATATACTAGTAAATAATTTGCAGAAGGCTGAAGTGAGAGATATTGGTCGATAGTTTTCTATTTTATTTCTATTTCCTTTCTTATGAAGCAGTACCATCTTAGACTGTTTCCATTCTACTGGTATTTTTTCATGGACTAGAAAGCTATTGTAAAAGTCACATAAAACGTCTATCAAATATTCACCACCTGCTTTTATTAATTCATTTCCGATTCCATCTTCGCCTGGCGTTTTTCCTTTCTTCAAATTCTTCACAGCGTTATTAACTTCCGATATTAGGAAAAGTGGTACCTCCTCTTCATTCTGCATAAATGTTACTTCACTGGATATTTCCTCTTGTCCAAGTTCATGTAAATCTTTAAAGAAATTTCTCGCTACTTTTGACATTTCCTTCCTTTGAGTAGTATTTCGTTCTTGCTTATTTAAAGATAAAATCCAGTTTTTTCCTGCACTAAGCTCCCTTTTTATCTGTTTTGTTGATCTACTAGTTTCTAGAATCTCCATTACTTTATTCTGTTCATATGTTTTTAGGTCATCTTTTATAGCTTTCCTAATTAAATTATTAAGCCTTCTCACTTCTGGCATACTCTCCTTTCCTTTTTTAACTTCTTTCCTCTTTTGTAATAATAACAGTGTACTTTCCGATAATTTCGAGGTATATCCCTTCCTCTCTCCTATGTCTTTTATTATGTCAGCGTTGCACGTTTTGATAATCTTTGTAATTTTATTATAATATTCCTGAACTTGCCCCAGACTACCGCTCAATCCTTCATTTTCACACATTAACTTAAATTTTTCCTGAAAATTTTTTTCTGCCCTTTCCCCTTTCAGCTCATAGCAATTCTTCGTTCGTATTGAAAATCTTTTCCTCTTCATGTCTTTTATATTCAAAGAGATTCGAATCATTCTATGGTCCGTGTTAAAGTTAAATCTAGTTAAGACTTTTACATTTCTAACAGAATGGAGATTGCCTATTAAAATATAGTCTATTTCGTATTTCTTTCCGTAAGGAGCCATCCAGGTCCATTTCATGACTACAAATGTGGGTATATTATATAGTCACTTCTTCTCGGACAGTCTAGGTGCATTGAAGGCTCTTACTGCCTTCAGAACAACCTCATCTCTAAGGGAGTGTAGAGAATCCTGACGCAACTTTCCCGACACAATAAAGTCCGGCTGGAATGGGTGCCGGGATTCCTGGGGATTAGAAGCAATGTAACAGGCGACCAACTGGCCAGGAATGAGCGAATATACCATACCATTCTGTGGTCCAGAACCTGTCCCAGGGATAACCAAAGGGACAGTATGGACATCTCTCAGCGATAGGTTCCGGAGGAACCAGCAAGATGATGATATCATAGCTGTGTTTAAATAGAATTAAAGAGCCCCACTGCTTAGGAAGGAACCAAATTAATCTAGTGACAGGCCTTTTCACGGGGGACGGCAGATTCAAGAAACACCTACACAAAGTGGGGATAATTAACTCGGAACTTTTGTGTATATTATGTCAGAAGGAGGAAACGGCCTCGCACCTGTTGTTCGATTGTGTTGTAATCGCCAAATTGCGCTAAGAGATCTTTGGTACACTGAGACCAGAGGAGACGCTAGCGCAAAAAGAACTAGTTAAGAAAGCCTCCAACCTCATGATGAGGGGCACACTAGGCCTGCATGGGGATCGTGACACGCTAGGCCTGCATGGGGATCGTGACACACTAGGCCTACATGGGGATCGTGACACACTAGGCCTACATGGGGATTGTGGATCGTGACACACTAGGCCTACATGGGGATCGTGATACACTAAGTCTACATGGGGATCGTGACACAATTCGTGATCAATCTATCTATACAGCACATTGGGGTGGCACCACTTTCAAAACCCCCGTAAAAATAGGATTATACAATTTTTAAAGGGTAACTATGGTCTCAGTACCATACAAAGCCACTACAATCGAGATGTTTCCGAAAAACACAAAGGCCTCATTCGGTTAAGACGTATTTCCGCTTAACTACTGTTATTCAAATCTGGAATTCTAGGAATGCTACTAATGCACTTTAAAATCGGAGGCCTGCATCGGCCTGAGTAAGAACAAACTTCGCGTTCTCACGGGTTTCCTCACAGGGCATTGTCGACTAAGAGGACACTTGACGAGGCTAGGTTTGGAAAGTGACAGCACATGCAGATTCTGTGGGGAGTTGGTGGGAACTCCATTACATCTACTAACTGACAGCAAAGCTGGCACTGAGAAAAGATGTAAGAACCTGGGCAGCTACCAGGTGGAGGAGGGAGATATACCGTCCCTAGAGCCCTTCAGGTTATTAGGATTCCTTACGCATCTTAAACTGATGGATTTTCTGTAGTAAGGATGTTCATCTGGAACATCTGCTGGGTACTGTGTGTAGGCTGGGTACCCAGTTGGCATAGCCCAATAGATCGTAAGGTCGCAGTGCATTGGCCCCCTCAAAAAAAAAAAAAAAAAAAAAACATACTTTAAAACTAAGCAAGGATTGCACCGTACAATTCACTGAGATGCTGGCACTTTACAGACAAAGCTAAAGTTACAGATCCCCTAGAACAAGCCAAAAATCAAATTCTTCCGGGGGGGGGGAAGCTAAATAAAAGTGAAAACCCTTTTATGGGACTAGTTAGTATTCGCGAGGTTTGAGGTAAAAAAATATTGTACAAAATCGGAAAAAATTTGAAAACCTCATTTTTTTATATATAAGTAATGTTTTACACTTGAAGGTGATCGATTTTTTTTTCTCCGAAATCGGATGAGGTGGTGGTGGTGGTGGTGGGGGGGGATCTAAACGGAATATTAACTTTGAACAATCTGCGAGTTTTTGTTTCTTTTTCATAATCGCTAAAAAAACAATACCGATAGAAATCCTACTTTAGATGAAGAAGTAAAAATTAAGATTTGATTTCATTTTGCCCTGCGATTAAGTAAGACAGGTTAAAATTCACGACGGCGTTATAAAATAAAACTATGGTGGTTGTGTAAGCTACGCTGGATGATAATTAATAATTATCGTAGTGTTGATTATCGAGGTTATTTGTTCTCTCGCGACTCATGTATAAACTGTCTCACTTTTAGGTTTTCCACCATCTTCCCACTGTGTCGTCCATAAACTCAAACGAATTATGTTATTTCGGTCAGCTTTAGATAAAAATATTGCAACAGATTTCGTTTAGTATTTCAAAAAGAAATGGTACGTTTAGAATAAAAATCTAAATAAAAATACTAACTTTCATCAAAAACTCTCAGCTCAAATTTTATAGGTGCCGCTGTTCAAAGGATTTGTGCAGAATCTGACGATATGACGTCATGTTAATCAATCTATGCGATGAATCAAGGAAATAGAGAGGTCATATTTATACAAAGAACAAAATTATCTCATCTTGTGGTTCTCGCGCCCATTTTCAAGTAAATCACTTGAGTTTTCGCGTTGAGACCGCGTCAGGGGTTTTCTAGAGATTCTACCACCAGTCACGAGTGGACAACACCTCACCAGTCACCCAGTCGACAACACCTCACCAGTCACCCAGACGACAATGTCGCCAGTTTAAAACCCTCTCCCACCATGACATACCCACTCTCTCACGCTCCTTCTGAACATTCTATATCAAGTTCTTAACTGCTAAATTATAATAAGTGTTATAATAAGTGAAATAAAAGTTCGTATCTAGTTTATAATAATTACAAATTATTCTCTCCATTGCTACCTACCAAAAGTGCACAATGGGCCCAGCCGTGGTCTATGTGCTGAACCTCTTTGGAGGTGCCGGGTTCTAGATACATATCGAAATCCCTCACTACTGTTCTAAATGACAGATTTTCTTAAAATCAAATATTACAGAACATTTAGTACAAAACATTGTACAGGGGGGGCAAGCAGCACTATCAAAATGGCACTTTAGAGGATAGCATAATATCTCAGCTCTTAGGAGTTGCACACAAATCGATTTCGATTGTACGATATAAAAATGTTAGTGGAACGAAGAAGAGCATCGGAGCTTGCGCATGTTACGATCTCCACATGGTACGGCACGATTGCCGTCTTGCTGCCTGCTACAACATACGGTCGCCGTGCCGTTGCGGTGAATTCAGTAGCGTACGTGATCAAATGCACGCTTGCACACACCATGATTCGTACGATACCCTGTCATAAGTTAACTTCTGCTTCTGTGCCCACTGGTTATTTTCATTGTGTTCTTTATTTATCAGTTGTTTGCTTACTTTAAAATACTTAAAACGACAAAATATCGTGGTGTATGCAAGGGAACGCTTTCAAAATAAAATTCGTACGATATTTTATCGAAATCTATGTGTGTGCAACTGGCATTAAAATCCAGAAAAAAGCGGAACACTGAAAAAATCGCATATCCGTTCGATTGAATGTTTGAATGATTGAATGTTTTTTTTTCCAAACATTCGGGATTTTTTAAGATATTAAATTCTTATTATCATACCTAAATATTGAATATGTGGATAAGTCCGCAATGCTGGATAACATCTGGAATTTTATCCGTCGAAGCATGCATTTTCAATTTGTTCCTGACCAGAAAACATTATATTGAAGTGAACTCTCTGAGCGAACTTAGTGAATTTGCTCTGACGATGGATCCGAAACCGGTCCGGAACAAAATGAAAATGCATGATACGACGTATAAAATACCAGATACCTAAATATTACCACTAAGAGGAGGAGTTTCTCCCTGTACAGGATACTAAGATTCCTTGGCGATCTTAACCGGCAGGGGGCTCTATAGGTGAGATCATACGTCTTAGGGTACCTTAGAGGGTGCTGTAGGACCTCTAAGGCACTTAGGGCATCCGAGGGTCATGCACAATAGATATTGGTACCTTTACCCAGTATCATACCTAAGTAGATGGTAACAATCGTATCCTACTGATTGAAATGCAATTTAGACAGAAAGCCTATCGTCCCCTCTTTCCCAGCAAGCCATGCTTTAATATAAATTAAAAAAAAAAAAAAATAACACAAATGCAAATAATATCGATCGTATAGTTTTCAATATTAATATAGGGTAATATATAGGGTTATATAGGTTGTAATATATTTCAAATTTTTAAGAAAATATTAGGAGCAGTTAAAACAGAAAAATCGAAACTGGTAATTGAGTAGAGTGTTATTTATCCGATTGAGGAATTTTAATAGATAATTTACTGTGCGATCATATGGTGACAAATTAATATCATCAGTCTTGAACTTACTGCATCCTCCACTTCGCCGTAGCCGGAAGTGTCGAAACAAGTATTTCCGGTAAAACATATTTCTAAAATTTGAAACGATCGCAAAATTCCCTCTTGTTTAGTGGGGTGAGAGAAAGTAAAATAAATAAATAAAAAAACCTAATTGTGCAAAAATTCCTCAACTTCTGATTTATAAATTATTAAAAACTTATCATATCTAATGCACATATAATTATCCTTTTATGATTCGTTTAAGTCGAGGTCGTACTACGTAACCAATTACTTTTTTTGGATAAAGCTCAACATTACGACTGTCCTTAATGAATAAAAAGTTTGATCCTATTTTTTTTTTAACATGATATTCTCACAGCTGCTTTATCGCAAAAAGATTTAGACTGTTTACCTACTCTCTTACTAATGTAAGAAAAAAAGTATTGCGATCGTATCAGGTTGTTAAAATTTACTTTTCATCCGAAGCGAATGTGTTGAAAGCCCTTGGAAGGAAAAAAATGTTTTTTCGCGAATTTTGGACCAATTTAATTGAATTAGTTGTAAAGCATTTAAAAACAAGACCTTTTGATTATCTAATTAAACAGTCTGGCAGAAATTTAGTTTAATAAAATTAAGAGTATCTTAGAGTTCCTAATTAAATAGAAAATTATTTGTTATTGGTGGATAACATTAGAATAATTATGTCGGTGGCAATTCAGTACGCTAATAGGTTTAAATACGAAGTACTGCTCCTACTTTCTGTATGTCCAACATCTACCATTAGGTCATGGATGGAAGTGGAAAGCAAACGTACTTAAGTTACCAGTAATTTTTGTAGATTTACTGTGAGAACAAATTTTGGAAGAAGTTGATGAGGAAAGGAGAGGAAAAATTGGTCATAATGGGAGGATCCTTCAGAAATCCTCAACCCCCCAGTGAAATTCCCCACCTACCACGCTTGCTGGAAGAACGAAGGATTGGGGTATTAAACATTTAAAAGCATACCAGAGAGAATCAACATTCTCCGGTAAAACTTAACTTGGGCAAAGATTATTTCTCCAATGGATAGCAAGTAGTAGTGGGATGAAGACCAAAGAGGCCGAGAAGTATAAAAGAAAGGATGGAGCGTGGGGAAATCCCGGAGAAGTTAAAAGGCAGAGAGAGATCGAGAGAAGAAATGGTCGAGCAGAAGTTAGTTTGAAACTATGCCAACAACTCTGATATAAACTAATTAGGTTAGCCAATGAGAAGTAAGGTTATGCAGTAAAGAACAGATACACCACCATGTTGGCAAACAGAGGGATCCCCGGGTGAAACACTTGACTGTAGTCGGATGTTCATATAGTGAACTTGATTGTGAGAGGTAATGCCACCTCTATACTCTGTAACACGCAACTCTCTTCAATACTCCTTTCCCATCTCTCCAAAAAAGTTTCCTTATTCGGCCAGTTTTGCAACCCATACATTTACATACTAAAAGCTATCTAAATTCCATATCAAACTTACTATATTTTAATAACTTAATATTAAATATTTCGGTTAAACCGTACATGTAGGAGGGATTCAGGAGGAGAAGCAGAAAATTCAGGGAGTGTACCCAGAACTTAATACACAGTTACTGATCCGAGTTTTAATGGGTAAAACCATACAAAACTGAAATCACTAAAACTGCACTTCGGGACAACCGATTTTCTTCAAACTCGGAATATTGGAATTTAATTCTATTTAATATTATTTAAATGTTACAACTATACGATAATTTGAAATAGCACTTTAGAGAAAAACATAACCATACTCCTCACCTAAACTGAATATCAAGTTTGAACTTTCTGCGATTTTTCGTTTTCGAGATATGTTGTTTACATACATACACACATACCATTCACTAAAAATCACTTTTTTGAACTCAGGGGTCCTCAGAACTTGTATTTCCGATGAAAAATCGATACAATTTGAAAATTTGACACGATACCTTCCTTTTACTAGGAGTAAGAGAAAGTGAAAGTCATTAGGTTCGATATCGTTTTTCCATCCAGAAGTTAGCGGTGATTATCGCTTCTCAATGTTTGAATTTCATTTAATCACATGGGGTGATTTTCGCATGCAAACATGTGTCAAAAGGGAATCTCAATTAAGTCAGCTTAAAAGCAATTAATTCCTTGACGAAATCCAGACCATAGGCTTTCAGCCCTGGTGAAAAATATGAATTCAGCATCAGCTGATACTGAGAGCAGTTTATTGTTTATAATTATAGCAGATCATGGTTGCCTGCAGACAAGTTCATACTATGTCAGTACATTTTGTGATTGAAAGTTATATATATTAATTGTCAAATAAACTAGCGAGTATTTTAATGGAGTATGTAATAATCATGGCAGGGAAATTTGCTGTTACGTCGAGATTTGGAGTTATCGAAAAACTGCTGTTGTTACACTAGGTTTTGCTTGCTGTTCCAGTCAAGTAGTATCTTTTTTAACTTATCACGTCCTCTTAGGGCCCTAAGATTTTTCGTAAGCGTGTTTTCGCTGGAAGTGTCTGGCGAATGTTCCGTGTGTGTGTGTGTGTGTGTGTGTGTGTATGTGTGTATAGATTAACAAAATTTATCGAAAACGAGAAATGGCAGTAAGTTCAAAGTTGATGTGCCTTGCAGGTCTGGATGTACCATGCAAGTCTGATTGCACCGTTCAGGTGTGATTGCACCGTGCAGGTCTGGATGCACCGTGCATGTCTGGATGTACCGTGCAGATACACACGAATTTTTCGGTGAACATCTGACAACTGTATTTACTGTGGTTTTTTCCCCAAAGTTTTTGTAAATGTCACCAACGATAAATTTCGTCGCATATTAACTTCATACTAATAATTTTATCTCATATTGGGAAGTATGTTTTCCAATAAAATTGATGAATGAGTGCATTTATTACAGTATATACTCGTATGTACACAAAATATACAATAAGTACAAAGAGACAGTTAACTTAGCTTTCTTCTCCAACTTATTTATATACAGCATCTTTACAATGCTGATCACAGACCACAGACTAACCTGTGTACATATCCTGTCCAGTTGTACGAGCTCTTCCACCCACCCTCTCTCTATGTATACTATACTGGGACGGAACTTACTCCCTCCTCGACTTGAACAATCTCTTCCACCCAGCACCTTTTCCTGTATACTATGCTGGGACCGGAAGTTACCCTTCCACTCATTGACTTGAACGATCTCTTCCACAACACTCATAATCACTCTCCCCCTCACCAGTAGATTTCGTTTAAATCAATCCTCATACCTCATTTCCACGTCTCATCTAACATCTTCCGTATGTGGGTGTGAGTGTGTGTGTGGGGGGGGGCTTACAGAGATGCTCTGTTCCCAGGTACACAGTCTCAGGGTTCTTTGACCTTTGGCGAGCAAGTCTAAGCATGTTTTTCCATTGCTACAAGGTGCATAAACATTAAAACTGAAACTTAAAGAGAGATTCTACGCCTCTTCTTGATTGAAACTGAAACTTAAAGATAGAGATTCTACGCCTCTTTCTTCTATGCCCTCCTTATTTAAGATAAATCTATTTTTATCGAACAAGTATATTGATAGAGTCTAGTTAAGTGATTCATGATTCAGTTACTTCAGTAATTTTTTTTTTGGAAAATTTTGTTTGTTTTCAAACAATTTTTTTGGGGTAAAAGCCGTTAGAACTGTAAACTGACGCAACATACTGTACACCTGGTGTACAGGAAATAAAGAACAAAAAACACTTTTAATTAAAAATAATATATTTATTTCTTTTTTTACAATTATGTTAAATGGATATTCCATAGCTAATTTTTTATAATAAAAATTTTGAAAAAATACATTCATCTAATATACATCACTTTACACCATAATGTAAATTGAATGGCCTGAGATTTAGCACATTTTAAATTTGAATTTTTATGAAATAAACACTTAAACATATTATTAAATTGGAAAATGGACTATCATAACCGGCAAGGTTGTGTAGGAGAACGGATAAAAAGTTGGGGCTTTGATACTTTATATTATAGGAAGAATGAGCCGCCCCTCTGTATCTTCCTTTTAAGTGGCAATGGTCACGTACTTCATATGTCATTGGTTGTAAAATTTTTGTCACACATATAACAGATGAAAGATGCGTTATGTCGTCTTTGGTCATAGGCGACTGTTTCATTGGTAATGTCAGGCGTATATGGTATTATTTTTTTCAGCTGTATTTTTAAATATTGAAGGAAATGAGCGGCGGCATATTCTCCCGATAAATATACGGTTTAGTAGAAAGTGTCGGATCCAAGTCTGCTAATCTACTAAACAACCCTAGCATCTAGATCCTTTTTTATTGGTCATTACAGAATTAAAGAATTAGTCAATACCTGCTCTTACTCTTTTATGTTTAAATGTTTGGTCACTATTGTAGTTGGCTGTACTTTGACATAATTTAATACTGTTACTTTTTCAAAGAAGGAGGTTGCAATTTTGACAATAAATTCTTTTATCGGTTCTATATTGGTAAGTGAGTGCAATGTGGCTATTTTAGTGTAATGGGGAGAATCAGTAACAAATCTTAAAATTTATTTTGAATTAATTGAAATGATTTTAGGTTAGAGCAGGAAGATAAATTCCAGACTGGGCAAGCAGAATTAAATGGGTCTGACCATCATTTTATAAATCAAGATCTTGTTTCTGCTAGAAAGTTTCGAGTCCCTACAATAGCAAAGGAAATAATTCTCTAATCGCCAGTTTACCCTTCCTAACTTGTTCTATATATAACATACTTCACCCAGATATTTCACCGAGGTCTTCCAACCTTTCCCAAATTTGACCTTTCTGTAAAGACATGGCCTTCTATTTGTGAATAGTAATGCTTCTCTCTTATCAGTATTTATTTTTATTTGCCACTTTGAGCAATATTTATTTATTTTCGCTACAGCAGCTGTTAATCTTGGGGAAATGGTATGGATTCTCCAAGATGTGTATAGAGCGATATGATCTGCATATAATGCTAAATGCACGTTTAGGGTAGACGGAAGAGAATTAAAATATATTATAATAAGTGTTGGTCCAGGAACTGTACCTTGCGGCACACCAGCAGCAATAAATATCCTTTGGCTAGATATTTCTGTTCCGAGGCATACTCTCATTTTCCTGTCACTAAGATAGGCATGTATAATTTCGATTAATTAATTTGGAAAATTATATTTAATTAGTTTATATATGACACCTTCGTGCCACACGGTAGCAAAAGCTTTATCAGCATCCATTAGCACCAATCCCGTGTGTTTTTTCTCGTTGAATTTTTCCGTGACTTAGTGAACAACTGATGCAAGTGTAGGGGTAGTGAACCCCCACCACTCATCCACTCTAGCGAGTGAACCCCCATCACTCAAAAACAGCCCCTCGCGCACAGAGAGAGGAGAGGGTTCGGCGAGTATATATATATATACGAGAGACAGAGTCAAGAGATATTATTATTCTGTTCACAGTCTACACTTCAATTGTACATATCGTTTAGCCACGTCAGTCTGTCTGTTCAGTTCTTGTAGTGTAAAGTATACAGTCCTTGGTAGTCAGTCATATACATATATATCAATTATATATCTTATACCGATATTGAGGTGTTATTTATCCATCAACATCTACAACCAACATCTCCTCCTACAACCATTACATTGGTGGCAGCGCTATCGAAACCCAGCCATTTCTCATTAAAAGGTAAGATATAAATTTCTATTATTTTTTTTATTATTCATTTTAGTTTTACACTTTTAAATATTTTATTTCCGCTATTTTTTGTTACATCTATTTGTATATTTCATATTTTTAAAATTTCGACTTCATTTTTATGAAAAGAGCCGAAATTATTCAAAAATTAAAACAACATAATCTTTCCACAAGTGGCAATTTGTTAATTTTAAAAGAAAGACTATCAAAAATCATGTCTACCTACACAATCGATGGCCAACAAAAATCTGCTGATGAAGCAATCGCGTACCTTCTAAACAAGTGCAACGCTCCAAATCCCGTAAACATCCGGAACTTGCAAATGATAAATAATTTACCAGTTTTCGACGGTTCCCATAATAGCGACATAAATTCCTTTATAGACCAAATTAATAATTATAGTGCGATTTCGGGATGGTCAGAAGCCGACAAACTGGAAATCTTAATTTTAAAATTAACGGGTGCGGCAAAAATTTTCTTTGACACTTTTAAAACGCAGTGCACAAATGATAACGTCATTTTAACATACCGACTAGCAACGAAAAGTCTAATTGCCAGATTTAAAAAAGAAAAAACGCCCGTGGTATTGTTGCAGCAAATAACGAGCTTGCAACAAAATCCGTCAGAAACTCTGGAAGCTTTTGCTGACAGAATAAAGCACATTGCCACATCTCTCTTATTCAAAGCTCAACAAAACCCGTTACAAACGTTACAAAATCTAGTTGAGCGGCTAACAACGGACGCCTTCATAAAATCACTTCCAAGTTCCATGAAGGCCCAAGTCCAAATTAAACTCCCCAAAAACCTTGATGAGGCTCAAACTTATGCAACAGCCCTCAGGGACATACAAAGTGCAGAACCTCAAGGTTCGATATTTGCCATTAAAAAGGCAGATTCGCCAATACAGTCTTCTGACAAACCGCCATCGCCATGCAAACATTGTTCCGGCGTCCATTGGAACTCGGAATGCACACAAAAATTTCAAGTCGTGAAAAATAAAAGAAGGCGAGTTTCTATTTCTAAACCACCTTCGCCTTGTAAATTTTGTCAAGGCAACCACTGGAACCGCGACTGCAACAACAAAAATAATAATTTTAATAATAATAAACAATTATAAAGCGCGCACTAATTTTGGCAAAAAACCACAATTTAAGCCAGACCATCCTACCTTCAGGCAAAGTAGGCCCTATTTCAAAAAACAAATGCCCAACAATAATAATAATAGTAATAATAACAGCAATAATAATAATAACAAATTTAATACTGGCAATACGTCGAATAGATGGGTTCCGCCAACATGCCAGATATGTGAAAAACGAGGGCATACTGCAAAGGCATACTGGTTCAATAATGCAAAAAACGATTAGGCGCTCAGCCGTTTTCACGAACGGCTACCACGGTCTTGATCCCGGCACTCAACGATTCAAATAATTTATTAATCAATGTCCAAATTAAAAACAAAAAAGTTAAAGCTCTGATCGACACGGGTGCTTCACACCCGCTCATAGATGCCAGTCACGTCAAATCGAGGCCCGAAAAATCTGGTATCATTTTAAAATCGATCACAAACCAGATTATTCCCAATTATGGTCTGTCAAACATTCAATTATCCATAGGCCAAAACACAAAAATTCAAGGTAAATTCATAGTGTCCCAACTGAAAAATGAATTTGAAATGATCATTGGGAGAGACCTACTAACAAAATTTCAAGCCATTATTAATTTCAAAAACTCAAACATAATCATGAACAAAACAGTCATTCCATTCTTAACAGACAACACAACATCACAAATTAACAACATTCAAACACAACTTTACCAGAAACATTATCAACCAGACACAAAATCAAAATTCCTGCACGATCCCACATCGTCAATACTTACACGCTACATACAAAAATTCCAGACGGTTCCATACTATTGACACAACATGACAGTCTACCTACTGGAATTTACTTACCCCACACACTGACTAACGTACATAACAATGCTTGTGCCATAACATTAATAAATACAACACAACATGAAATCTGCATCACGAAACATTTTCCAATAGCACACATTCAATACAACCCTGAGACGTACAACTCATCAAACAAACATACCATAAATTCGATTCAACAACTCTCGCACGAACAAAAAACACAATTACAAGCCTTTCAGCAACAATTACGCCAGAAACTCACTCATCTCTCTCCACAACAAGCAGACAAAATTGTTGAGACATTTTCTCCATTCTATGACACATTCACTCATGACAAAGATTACAAAACAAAATTTACAGATATTACACACCACATAGACACACAAAATCATCCGCCTGTACACAGTCGACCTTACAAACTATCACATTCAGAAGCCCCCATACTGAAAGCACTATTACAAGATAATCTGGATAGAGGAATAATTGAACCATCGACGAGTAACTGGGCGCATCCCGTGATTCTTGTTAAAAAGAAGTCTGCGGATCACACAAAAGTTGATCCAAACGACATCACCCAGTTACGCAAACAGTACAGATACGTGGTTGATTTATGTAAATTAAACGCAATCACCACATCTGAAATTTATCCTCTTCCAGACATTCAACACATATTATCAACATAACATGACACAACATACTTCACAACACTCGACATCTCAAACGCATTCCACTCCTTTAGACTTGACAAATCATCACAAGACAAAACAACATTCATAACACAATTCGGCACATACAAATTTTTATCTGTTCCGTTCGGTCTGAAGAACGCGAGCGGATCATATCAGCGTTTAATGGATAAACTATTATCGGGTTACACGGGTGACATATGCCACACATTCATTGACGACATATTAATTTTTCACGGCAAAACATTTCATGAACATTTAACATCTACACAAAAAATTCTCACACAATTACAGAAGGGCAATCTTTGTATAGACCTAAATAAATGTACCTTCTTCAAAGAAGAATCCAAATATTTAGGCTATACATTGAGCAAAAAAGGCATTTCTCCAGATCACGAAAAGTTAAAAGCTGTAAACCTATCCAATTCCGAAAAAATTAAAAGACGTCAGAGCATTTTTAGGATTTATAGGTTTTTACAGAAAATTCATTCATAATTTCTCGGAAATAGCCAAGCCCCTTACAGACTTAACAAAGAAAAATACCAAGTTTGTATGGTCTTCTCAATGTTCATCGGCATTTCAAATTCTAAAGCAAAAATTGATTTCCCCACCGATTCTAGCATACCCCAATTATAATTACGAATTCATATTGACTACGGACGCGAGCAACGTTGGCATATCTGCAATTCTAAGCCAACAAATAAACGGCAAAGAACGTCCAATAGCCTTTTCATCCCGCGTACTGTCTGAAACTGAAACAAGACTCTGCACTACGGAAAGAGAACTGTTAGCCATTCTCTTTGGCTGTAAACAGTACAGATATATCATTTTCGGCTACAAATTTAAAATAATAACTGACCACTCAGCTCTGCAGTGGCTTCAAAATTTAAAAGACCCGCATTCGAAATTGTACAGATGGTCACTGAAATTAAGTGAGTTCGACTTCTACATCGAACACAGATCGGGTAAAAACATCGCTCATGCAGATGCGTTAAGTAGATATATAGGCTGCATCAACACCGATATATCCCCGAATATTACCCAACCATCGACTTATTAGAAATAGCTCAGCAGCAAGCTGAAGATGAGCAATGCCGACGTCTAGCCCAATCAAAAAATTATGCATTAAATGATTCAGGCCTTCTAATCAATGTGCTGGACAACAACATTCTTGTTCCAAGCAAAATGCGTGATACAATTTTACAGCTGTATCATGACAACCCATTGTCTGGTCATTATGGCAGACAAAAAACATATGACCGCATAAAAACTCAATTCTCCTGGCCTGACATGACCAAAGACGTGGAGAACTATGTCAAGACGTGTCATAGTGGCGCCACTAGAAAAACCGACAACGCCTATAAACCACCAATAGGCACATTTAGCGAGCCAACTAATGTTTGGCAAACTATTTCAATTGACATTGTTGGACCGCTAGAGCCATCAACAAATATTATAACAGGCGAAGAATACAAATACATATTAACAATAATTTGTCAATATTCCCGCTATTTGGAAATGTTTCCAATTACGAACCAAAAAGCGGAGACTATTGCTCAAATTATTGTTAACCATATCTTCACCAGATACGGCACGCCAAAGTACCTACTCACAGATTTGGGTACCAATTTCACGTCCACCATTTTACTCCAAATCTGTGCACTGTTAAAAATTAAAAAAGTGTGCACGACGCCATACCACCCTGCGTCAAATGGGCGATTAGAGAGAATTCATAGAGACATCGCCAATAACATATCTCACTATGTCCAAAGTGACAAAAATTGGCATAATTACCTGCCATTAATTAAAGCTGCACACAACTCAACGAAAAATGTATCCACAAACTTTACCCCCATGAACTAGTTTTTGGTACCAAATTTCAATTTCCCTGGATACTAAACTATCCACAAAAAGACATTCAAAATTTTAACATTCATACAAAATGTCTATATGAAAAAATTCAAAAAGTGCGTCAACAGGCAAAAAATAATAATGAAAAGCCAAACAAATAAGGGAAAAATATTATAATAAAAGTGTTTCAAAACAAAATTTTTATGTAGGAGATAACGTTTATTTAAAAAATTTTACGCCCACGGGAAAATTTACAAAAAAATATCATGGCCCGTACCAAATTTACAAAATATTTTCCAACCAGACTGCACTAATTACCTTAAATAATAATGAAAGAAAATTAGTGCATCTAAGCAAAATTAAAAAAGCACATCTACGGCAAAAACCTACAAATACACATAAAATGAATCTACGGCCAAGAAAGGCAAAAATTTAAAAACATTTTCGGAAAATTTAGACAAATTTTCCTGGTGTTGGGAGGAGACAATACTCTAGTCCAAGGAAAAATTTCAAAATTAATTTCAAAATTTAAATTCAAACATAAACATTTTAATTAAAAACTTTAAATAAATTCAACATATTATCTCAGTAAATACACCCTGGCATTTTGAAAATTGTATTTCAACATTTCAATGCACGTTTCAAATTCAACATTTAATTTTCGATCATACACCCTATTTATTTAAACAATTTCGTTAGTGTGAATTGAACATTGATTATGGTCAATTTTAGGCCATACACCCCAATCATCATGCATTTAATTATTGTTAATTTTAAATAATATACATTCTTATTCTTAACAATTTTAGGTTAAACACCCTATTTATTTAAACATTGAATTTTTGGTCATAAAGGAAATCATACAAAGCATTTACTAATGCATTGATACAAAGCAAATCCAAACATTTCTTATTTTAGATTTAGATACCGACAAAGGAGTCATAAGGAGCAATTGTTAATACTTTTCTTATTTTAGAGAAACAAACAATACGGGAATTTAGCAACCGTACAATGCTAAACTTTATTGCAGGATTAAAATACTGGAAAATTTATAAAAAAGGAATACAACCTCCACAGCTTTGTCTCAACGCCGACAAAACAGGTAAAAACCCTTAATTCTTAGATATACTTCATTTATTTGCTTCTTGTTTAATAGAATAGAAACGTCGACAAAAGGGTGAAATAACAATAAGCATACAAAAATTAGAAGGAATTCCAGGCACCTTACTTCAATAGGAAAGGAT
>JAAEAF010000359.1:0-19987 GCA_011037195.1 Triatoma infestans
CGGAGACACAACAATGGCAGATCGTTGGATGGATATTGTAAATAGTGAAAATTATCAAAAGTTTATATCGAAATTATCTACTATTAATCTTCACAACATTGAATTAGCTCAAAGATTTATTGACTTAAATAGAAAATTATTGGAAATGGAAAAATATGCTGCTGAATTCATTGAAAGAGCACCTAACAAACATTTTAAACAATGCGTTTGGTCGAACCCTGACCAACAGATGGGGCCAGATACATGTCATTGTGTACTCATATCATTCTTGTCCAAGGATATTGATAATAATTTAAATGGTCTGGTGATAATGGGGATCTTTAAACTTCAAGTGATGTGAACTTTTTTTGAATCAGTTGCACACAAGCTTGGCTAGATGTGAAATGGGTCTACAACTGACTACAAGTTTTCCACTCAACAAAAACCACTCTAAGGTATTAATAACTGGTATCTCCCAAGATTATGTGCCTCTGGTAGCGGTGAGGTCGAGAAAAGATGTTATTTATCTACATGTTGAAGACTGGCTGACTCTGGAGTCAAACATGCAGACTTTCAATGACTTCTTCAACGGAAAACAAGCAATTCCTCCAAATGAAATTAACCTTAAAAATGCAACAATATATTTTCTTAAGTTTACATACAAAGTGATTTCCATCCAGGGAAAAGCAACTTGGTTGGAAGATCTTCTAAGTTTTCAACCTACCAAGATCAACCTGCTTAGAAATGAATACTTAAAACTTCAAAGCCTGTTTGAAGATGTAACTTTTCAGTTAAATTATCTGTCAAAACTTTGTACTCCTAATACATTGTTTCCATATTATCAAAAAAATAAACAATTTTACTCACCAACGTAAGTTTTATATTTATTTAAACCTCTAGTTTAAAAAAATTGTTAATTGTTAGAATAGTTAAGAAGGAAATCATAAAAAAAATCACATACACAAAGAAATTATTAATTTATTAAGTTTTCTGTTCTTATCCAAGTAGGCTTTTTAAAGCCCAACCATCGTACATAAAGCTTATCATTTTTCCGTTTTAATATTTTTTCTACAAGATATACATCTTTATATTTAGTTTTCTGCAGTTCTTGGGTATAATATGCTCCTTGAATAGGCTGTCCTGTCAAATCTTCCAATAAGTAAGTATATGGAATAGTCTCATGAACATTTTTAATTTTAAATATTTCAGTACTCCAATTGGGTGTATATCCTCTGCTAAATAGAGTTCTTCTTTTCGAAATTCGTACATAGTCACCTTTATTAAATCGCTGTTTATCTTTTCGTTTTACTTTGGAAGAGTAAACATTAGCTAGTAAGACTTCTTCGTTATCAGAATTTACTTCTGATGGTGTCATACCCACCGTACGGTGTACTTTGTTGTTGTAGCTATTTATGAGATCTGATAAATGTTTTGTATAATTGTAGTTACCTTGAAGACTAAACAATCGATACATCATAGATTTAAAGGTTCTATTAAATCTTTCAACAATTGAACTTTTAATTTGGCTGTAAGTACTGTAATGATTTATGTTGTGCTTTTTCATGAGCTTCTTGTAGGAAACATTGTAGAATTCTTTTCCATTATCAGTCTGAATATTTTTTGGTACTCTTCCAGCTGAATAAAAAATACTTTCCATAGCTTGAGTGATATCTTGAGCGCCTTTGGATTTAACAGGTTTCACCCAGGCGTATTTTGAAAAACAATCAATCACTGCTAATATGTATTTGTAACCATTATTTTGGCGAGCATATGGTATCATTTCCATTAAAGCAGCCTGCCATAAGTCATCAACACCTTTGAGCAATGTACGTCTTCGAGGGTAGCGTGAACGTGCTGGCCTATGAAGTTCAGCAACTACAGCCTCCTTGAAGGACATAGTTTTTGGTACTTTATCCTTTACGGAATCTCTCACATCTGATCTTTATTTCTAAAGATTAAATCTTATATTTAACCACAACCCTTAAAAACTGAATCGAAAATTGTTTTAAGTTGATGGGCTGTTAAAGGAATATTCGGATTCAATGCACTCAGTCTGTTTTTTATTGTTTCAAATAAACGATTTACATAATTCTGAGTCACTAGTTTTCTAGCCTGATCATATGTTTGTAAAAGATAATTTTTTGTTATGTAATGTTCATCTAGATAGTTCTGAAGGTACAACTTGCTTACCAAATCTAACTGATCTATATAACTTTCCAAGTAGGTTTTAGTAATAAATTCATTTTTTGTAGTAACATACTTTTCCAGATATCTCTTATTTACAGCATCGGAACCACTTAAAGGATCACTCACTCCCACTAACCGTTTATTTTCAAAATCAATATAATCACCATCTTCATCATCACTTGCATGAAATACTTTCTTGATTTGGGGTAATGATCTACCAAACTTGTCAACAGGCATGTTATTCTGGGGTGGTTAAGCTAGCAATGAACAATTCCCCATACCATACCAGTTTAATAAATAATATTAGCCTCTCTCAGCTCTTCAATTACGGATTGAATTTCATTTTCATGTCCTGTATGACCTGCACTGGTTGAAGCATATAGTAGCCTAAGTCGATCTACCAGTTCGTTGGGATCATCCCAATATTCATAAATACTTTGACCTTCCCACATGCCTTTACCAATTGTTTCCCTGATCTTATTTACTAGGTCTTGTTGCAATCAAAGTCAGAGGTGTTTGTCTGTTTGAAGCAGTTGCTGGTGGAGTATATCTAGTTTGTATTGAAATTTGTTCCGGTGATTTGGAGAGGGGCTTGAAAAGAGGAGCGATGATATTTCTGTATTTCCATCCTCTGCTGGAACTCATTCCTTTTTCTTCACTAAACTGTCGCTTATGCGCATTACTTCTAATTAAAATGTCTTTATAACTGTCTAAATCATTTTCTGAATATTCTGTCGGTTGTTTTAAAAATAACAATTGTAACAAACCTGGTGTACCTTCATACCATTTTCCAGTTACATTAATATCATCACCATCTATGGTTACCTGAGCATTTCCAATGGTCATCCCACCTTTTGGTAGGATTCTAATTCCATATCTATCATCAAAATCTCTAGGATCGGCACTAATTATTTTCAGTAAATATGGTTCTATTAAAGAGCCAATATCTTCTTCCCCTCTTAAAGTTTTCTCCAATTCCTGTTTATCAATTTGTCTTACGTACTCTAAAGGAGTGATCTCTTCTACATTTTCAAACGTTTCTTCTTGTTTTATTGGGGCAGTATACCTTTTCAGGTGCACAGGAGTAGAAGCTTTAATTGGTGAGTGTAAAGGTTCTTTAATTAGAGATTCTGTTTCTGTTGAAACATCTTTAGTAGAAGGTTTAACCAGTGATTCCATTGCAGTTGAACCCTCCTTTTTCACTTTCAGAGGTAGATAATCTTGTTTTACCCGTTTTCCCTGTTGAATCAGCTCTTGTAGTGGTTCTGTTATAGGTTTCAAACTCTTTTCTAGTTCTTCCTGAGATGATTGAAGTCCACGCTTCATACTTTTGAATGTGTTGCGTAGAGATTTAGAAGTTTCAATAAGTTGTTTAGTAACCTTGGGATCCATAACGGAATGAGAAAACTATTCTACTACCAACTTATATATAGATAAATGTGTCCAACCCCTTCCGAAACCTACCATTGTTAGAATCTCTTGTTTTGTCCAGAGTTATAAATCCATGCGGTTCCTCCCAGCATATATAACACATTTGTTTAAATTTATCAAATGGTACGTTGGGAGAACTTATATAATCACTGTAAACATGTTTTAAATTTAAATCATCCTGTTTGAACAATAAGATAAAGTTGGCGTTGTCACGAATAAGATGTTTAGGGATCCTGGCATAACTTTGGCAAAGATAGAAGCAGTCAATGTTCTTGTGACGGCCCATACTAAAATATTTCCTAATATTTTCTTGCTCATCCATTGAAATATCATCAAATACTATGACAGAGTTTGGTTCTGCGTTATCAGGAGTAAGTATTTGTTGAGTGGTGTTTACTGTATGGAATCCTATTTCTGGAACTAGTTTAAAAATCTCTTCTAAATATAAATATTTCTCTTGTTGAAGCGACTGACTGCATATGTATATGTGTGTGAATTTCAGCCCATTTGGTTGTAAAAGCAAACAAGCCATAAGATTGGTTTTACCAGAGCCTGAACTTCCGCAAATAAGTGCTCGGATATTATCAGGCAGTAATGCTCCATGACGATTAATTTTCACATGGTCACCAATTGAATTATTCAGGAGATTGCAGATAGGTAAACTTTCGTTTTGCTTCTCTAAACGCATATTGAACATGTTTGGTAAGGGGGTGTGATATATATATATAGTGTCAGATCCCACTAATGCCATCATTATGAGAAGAAAAACTGTTGGAAGAGGTCTTATAAATTCAGTGATTAACAAACTACCTTTTGAAGTGCACATACCCGGTTATAGATTTTGCGGTCCAGGAACTAAATTACAAGAAAGATTAAAACGAGGTGATAGATAAACTTTCGTTTTGCTTCTCTAAACGCATATTGAACATGTTTGGTAAGGGGGGGTGATATATATATATAGTTTCAGATCCCACTAATGCCATCATTATGAGAAGAAAAACTGTTGGAAGAGGTCTTATAAATTCAGTGATTAACAAACTACCTTTTGAAGTGCACATACCCGGTTATAGATTTTGCGGTCCAGGAACTAAATTACAAGAAAGATTAAAACGAGGTGATAGAGGCGTTAATCCTTTGGACGAAGCCTGTAGGGAGCACGACATTGCATACTCTCAACACAGAGATCTAGATCACGGCATAAGGCTGACCTTATACTCGCTGATAAAGCTTGGCAAAGAACAAAGGCTAGTGACGCATCTTTTGGTGAGAAGGCATCAGCCTGGGCAGTTACAAACGCAATGAAAGCTAAAGTGAAATTGGGTGGTGGGGGGGAAAAAAGTAAAAAAAACTATTAAAGATGTTATAAAAGCAGCACGTGTAACTTCACCTTTATCGATTAGTGGTGCATCAAAGAAGGCTCTAAGAAAGGCAAAAATTTATTTAAAAAATTCAAAACCATCGAAAATACCGAGAGTTTTACCAATACCAAGAACTGGTGGAATTCTTCCGTTTATAGTCCCATTATTTGCGGGATTATCTGCATTAGGAAGTTTAGCTGGTGGAGCATCAGCAATAGCAAAGGTAGTAAAGGGCACCCAAGTTGCAAGGGATCAGTTAGAAGAAATGAGAAGACATAATAGAAAAATGGAAGAGCAGCAAATTGGTCAAGGATTTTATCTTAAACCATATAAAAAAGGATATGGACTTTACATTAGAAAAAAACACTGACTACTTCCTAACAGAGCACTCACAAACATAGAATTAATGAAATATGCTAAAAATGTTCCACACTTTAGGGGTGTATATATGCGTGACACTCTACCAAAATTTCCTAAAGCTGAAGAATGTGCTGTTGTAAATCTAGATTCAGCGTACAATGTTGGAACTCACTGGGTAGCGTATATTAAAAAAGGTAATCAGGTTATGTATTTTGATCCATTTGGGAATCTTAGACCACCATTAGAAATATTAAGTTATTTTAACAACTGTGAAATCATGTACAATCGTGAAAGATATCAAGACTGGAATACGCTTACTGTGGACATTTATGTTTAGAATTTCTCTATAATAATGCATAACAAAGTTTGCGGACATTAGTCATGTCTTACACTTTTACCTTAACAGGTACATCCAGCATCCTTAGCGCTGATATATTTCCACCAATTAGTTTACTGGACGGAGCTGACTATAAGATTGGCTTACTTAGCTTCCAATCTTATAACTCAATTCCAAATATTATTGAAAATGTAAACAATAAATTTTATTATGGTGACAGAGTGATTAGTATTCCTACTGGGAACTATGAGTTTGAAGCTATAGCAGATTACCTAAAAAGAAACATGGAATCACCTGATTCAATTAAAATGAAAGGAAATGTTAATACTTTGAAAATTGAGTTCAAGTGTACACAACCTGTTGATTTCAACAAAGAGTATTCAATTGGTCCTTTACTAGGATTTACTCAACATAAAGTGTTGGAGGCAAACATTACTCATAAATCAGATGAGCTTGTAAAAATTCACGGTGTAAATACAGTTGCTGTAAATTGCAATATAGCTGCAGGTTCATATAGAAATGGTAAACCTGGTCATACGGTATATGAGTTTTCTCCTACAGTCCCACCAGGTTATAAATTGGTACATGAACCTGCACCAGTCATTTATTTTCCAGTCATTGGTGAGAGAATTGATAATATTACGCTGTCTCTTACAGATCAAGATAATAATCTGGTGAACTTTTGTGAAGAAGTAATTACTATTCGATTACATTTGAAGAAAAATGGGTATTGATTTTAAAAGGTATAAAAGCAGTAACACTGGAGTTAAACCATCCGTATTCAACGTTCCCCCCACAGAGTGTTAACACCTTCAAACTTTTACTTTCTACAACATATAGGGCTTTTAGTTAAACCACAATGGAAGAAGTATTAAATGTAAGTGATGGGGTGATTTTCGAAGAGAGGATAACCAACTATGAATATCACACACACCAACCTTATACACAATCGCTGAACAATTCGGATGAGATAATTATTTCAGTACAACAACAAGACATTTTTACAGTTCCATCAAAGAGTTTTCTTTATATTCAAGGAAAAGTAGAAAAAGAAGAATCTTCAGCAAGTTTAGATGTGAGATTAGTGAGGAATGCCTTTATGTTTCTCTTTGATGAAATCACATATCAGTTAAATGGAGTTTTAGTTGACCACGTCCGTAACCCAGGAATTGTCAGCACCCTTAAAGGTTACGTATCTTTCAACAGTGATAAAGTTAAAGCATTGGAAATTGCCGGTTGGATGTCTCCTAATACAGATGTCAAGCTTATTGATGATGATGGTAATTTTGATTGCTGCATTCCACTAGACACAGTTATGGGCTTCTTTGAAGATTACAATAGAATAATACTACAAGGGAAACATGAATTTATATTGCATAGAAGTAGAAGTGATAATGATTCTATTTTCACCGTTGGAGCAGCAGTTAACGCTTCTGTTAAACTTAAATCCGTGCAATGGAGAATCCCATATGTAAAAGTGTCTGATCAACAAAAACTGAAGTTCTTGAATGTTATCAATAAGGGGAAGACCATACACATGGCATTTCGATCATGGGATCTTATCGAATATCCAACCCTACCTGCTACAACTACGCATACATGGACATTGAAAACTACAACAAATTTGGAAAAACCCCGTTATGTGATAATTGCATTTCAAACCAACAGAAAAGATAACAAACTAGCAGATCCATCAATTTTCGATCAAAACAACATTACTAATGTTAAACTACACCTAAATTCAGAGATCTATCCTTATGACGACTTAAATGTAAATTTTTCCAAGAATTATTTCAGTTTTCTGTATTATATGTATCAAAATTTTCAACATAGTTACTATGGAAAAGCAAACCAACCTCTTATGTCTAAAAGTCATTTTAAAGATTATGCACCTATTATTGTAATAGACTGTTCTCGTCAATCGGAAGCCATAAGATCATCTTCTGTTGACATTAGGTTAGAGATAGAATGTACTGAAGCTTTCAAGGCTAATACTACAGCATATGCCTTAATTTTACATGACAGCCTCGTGGAATATAACCCTTTATCTGGCATCGTCAGAAGAATATAATTGGCGATGTGGTGGGGTGGAGTTGATATAAATTAAAGTATTGTAAAGGAGATATTTACAGTCCATCATGTGTGCTGTAGTGATAGATATACAAGGCTATCAAAGTTTTGATCACACATTTATCGTAAAGGAGCTGGCAATTGTTGACTTTAATGATATAGAGAAGCACTGGATATTCAAACCCCCATCTTATGGAAATCCAGACTCATCACCCAATAGATGGGTATACAGAAACCTTCATGGAATTGGATGGGGGGCTGGTGATATTGACTATTCTGAATTTGATGGTATTTTGAAGACTGCAACCGTCAATTATACTTACCTATTTGCAAAAGGAGATGAAAAATGTAAATTCTTGGGTAATATAATTGGAAAGACTGTGTTTAATCTTCAAGATTTTGGCTGCCCCAGTATAAAACATCTATCTCTATATCATCACTTCAACAAGTGTAACTATCACGCTGATTCTAAATACAATTGTGCTCTACAGTTTGGTCGAATGTTAGCTAATTGGATACTTCAGAACTCTTCCAAGGTAGATTTTACCAACGCTAGTGTTAGGGGGAATACTTTTAGAACCTCCTATAAACTACCACTGAGCCCGGAGTTGCTGGCTTTTAATGGGTTTATCCAAATAAGAAATAAATGTCTTCAGTGTGTGTACTGTGGAATGATACTTTTAGAAGAAGTAATAAAAGAATGTCCTTGTAAATTACATTATGATAACTGTACTTGGTGTAAAAAACATGGAATTAAATAAAACTCTTTTTTTTAAATTATTTCTTGTATTATTATTTCTCCTAAAACCAGATATATAGGTCAATAATTAAGGCACAATTATTATTTTTAAAGTTTTATTTTTTTTAAAATTACCCCCTCTACTTAATGAGTGGAGGTAAAATTTTTATACATATTAGTAAAGAACATAATTTTTATTTTTTGAATTATTACAATATAATAATATAAGGGTGAATTAATATTTTATTAATATGATTACAAGCACTACATATAAAACAGAAAAGGGTATATAGAAATTATTTTCTATACATTATTAGCTCAAAACTAAAATACATGTCATCAATATCACACAAATAAATTATAACATAATCATAGATAGTTACATTAGCTGTTTCTATTCATTTAAAAAATGCCCCAGAGCCCGAGTATTAATTGAATCAATTATATACCTTTTATTATCTAGAGGACATAAACTTACTTTATTCTGTTGTACAGTCATCATGACGTGCTGCTTACTTCTAAACATAACCATTGAATGCCTAATTGCTTCGTTTGTCAGTAAGCAAGCAACATAATCATCAAATGTTATGGAATGTTTTAGAACAGGTTTTTTTTACCCCTTTTGCCTTTTTTATTATTTTGGAACCTCCCAGTCGTAGCGAATACATTTTCGGGCGGAGTCCAATAAACTCTGTTATTATTACCCCCGCGGCTTCATCCTTAAATTTACCTACAGCTGCTTTATTCTTTTGTAATTCAGTAATGATATCACATGATGCCATATTGAATTCCTGACATAAGATTTGGATCAATGGGTGGCCTGATGAGGGATAGTTAGACAGATCTAAATAATTTCGCATCCGCAGTAAATCATTAAATAAATTATCTGTTTTAATTAGATAAATGAATGAATCAGTGTCCATATAACACAACTGCAACCTATCAGCCCCAAAATATGGACGCATCACATTATAATGGTACCAGTATAAATGTAATTTTGATAATTCCAAAACGCAAAGACCTGTGTAAATAGGTTTATTAAACAGAATGCTATTCTTGGCTAAATGTATAGCTGCCAGAGATTTGTTATATATAACATAATCTAGACAGTCAGGTCGAGCTGTTAATTTTTCTAACTTCAATGGATTTGACACAAGTTTGATAGAAATTCTATTACGCACATTTTCCATAGTTTTACCAAAAACTGAATTATTAAACAATTTGTATAAGTCCTTTTCAAATTGATTTGTAGCTTTCTTACGTAGTTCGGTGTTATGCTGTATATATGGTGCTAACCATGCCGACTGTTTGAATTGCAAAACTTTATTGATTCGTATTAATTTTAAACCATGTGCTAAAGCCTGTTTTAATATCATGTAATGACATACATAGTTTTTGCGAGGTCTAAAGTGTGGTATTAATTTAGTTTCACCTTCTACTGAAATATTTTCAGCTAAGAATGGCAAATCATTATGACTATTATGGAGTTCAGGTGGATACTCGATATCAACGTCTAATATATATCCAGTTTCATCACATTCCCCTAAACAATCTAGATTTAAACTGCCCGGTTCAACCCATTTGAAATCACCATAAGGGAGGAAGTTATTCATTGCAAAACCGTATAGATTGTTGCAATCTTGGTATGCTATAAAAGTGGATGGTAACGAAGGATTATAATCATCCATGAAATGATTATTAGCCTCGGCAAATCTGCGTGATACCTGACAGATTCCACCCCTTACCCCTCTCTCTATCATCAAAATTTGATCATATTCAGTGAGGAGCTCTAATTTACACTGAGTTAGCCGCAACATTGCATCCCAAGACAAACCTGGTAAAGTGAAGTAATAAGCGGGGTCAAGTTTATGAGATCCAATAGTTACCGTTCTAAAATGTTCAAATATGTCGGAGAGAATTAGTACATCAATTTTCAAATATAAATCACTATATTCTCCTAGAGTTTTGCATGAAAATGCATCCCAAACGTTGAGGGCGTGTTGATAATCGTCTTCACTTATATCCTCCCCCTTAACGCTACTATAAAACATTTCTTTGGAGGGTAATGAACTATCTCCTAGCCTGTCCCAACATGAAATATACTCGTAGGGAAATACACCTTTCCTAGTTACCAGATGCATCACATCCGGACTGAAGAATTTTGACGTTTCTGTTAAATTTGCAAGATTTTTCACTAAATTGTCCAAACTGGAGGCCATAAATCGAAATGTGTCTACAAACCTTAACTTCATGTTTTCACTAATACTTTTTGTAAAAGAGATATACCGCTCCCCTGAAGTGGGGATAACGAATATCTCTTTATCATCATAACCCAATTGGGTAATTAAGAAATGTGCGTCATAACCACTAAGATTATGACAGAATACTGGTACAAAATTTAGTTTTTTACACAGCAAATTACATTTATTATGTGCTGGGCCTCTATAAGCGCCTGAAATGTGTGAATGATCTTTTACCTTTCCATTTTCATCAGTAAAAAATCTATCACACATGTAACAAGTATTGGCGCAGTTGAAATTTTCTTCTTCTTCAGGGGTTAGGGGTTTCATAGCTATGTTAATGTTGTACAGATCCTCCACAGCTTCTGCAATGCTCTTTAAGTATAGAATGCATTTTTTAGCTGCATCAGGCCCTCTGTATATAAATGGTTCTTTAGGAAGACTATGGTCAATTATATCTAATTCATCACTTATTTTTATGTACAAGCCGAAACTCATTGGAGTGTGTAGGTGAGTATTTATAGTGAATGAATCATCGGGGTTTGGGTTACAAGTGCTCACTGGTTCCAATATACTTTCAAAATCTAAGTAAATTACGACGGGGACCCTCTGCATGTACCCGCCATGTTCAAATTCAATAAATGGTTTTTTTGTTGGTAACTCAACTCTCGTAGGTTTGTGTGCGCAACAGAATAATTTATGGTTTTGGTACCGAGATTCTCCATTATAACGTTCATCAAAATGGGTGAAACATCTTTTACATATATATTTTGATGATTTACGTTTGGATATTTGCATACTGACAAGTCTATTAAAATTTTTTATATAAACATAGTGGTAATTGTTATTTGAATATAGTAGTAACAGATCGCGATGGTCATCTAATTCTCTATAAACCACTTTTAGAGGATACACGTCATTGTTATCATCCAGTCCAAATATATTGATGGAAATATTATTAACAGATTCAAATTTGTCAACATCTTTAAGAGAGGTCGGGAAATTTACACACGAAAAATCATATTTATTTTCTAATGATTTGTATTTATTTGGTCGTTCTGAATTTTTTCCATCAATAAATTTGGCGAGTATGGCATACACAAAACATTTATTATCAAAATTTTTTATATTTATACATGCCTTTTTGCTTTCAATACACCTAGGCAAAGGTAAATATGTTGAAGCTTTTAAAGGGTTGTGTTTGCTTACCCTCACTCTTAGCCCATCCACTGAAACCAGTGACCAGCCACTCTTGGTCATAGCCGCTTCTTCTAGTTCTTTCTTTAATTTGGCAAAGGCTGCATCTAGAAAGCTGTTGACATCATCAGCTAGGTAGACTGCTTTGTTAGTTTTTTCAAGGCCTTTTCCATTTTTTCTCCTTGTACATTTTCAAAAGTGCAGTCCACCCACAGATTAAATTTTATGGATGAGTGTGTCACCACACTTTGATGAATGATGTCTAGAATTTTGGAACGTACACTTTCTAGAAATATTGGAAGATCCATACAACTTGGTGAGCGTACAAAATATGATGCAAGTCGTCCCTGAAAAGCTGTCTCATACGGGGTTATATTATTCAACCCTGTGGATAATGCCAAGAGCTCCTTCCTGGAAGGTTTCCCTAATCTTACTCTTTTACTTCCACAGACAGCTTCATGTAAACGGCCATTGTGTATATCGGGTTGTATACATTGACAATGCTTACACCTAAGAAGAAAACAAATTAATAATACTTAAATAATTACAACTTCATAAATATATATATATTTACTTACAGGTAGCGTCCTCGAGCTGTACACTTCTTCTTATGAATTTGAAGATCTTTTTTATAAAAATATGTTTTTCCACAAGTGCACCCATATTTTGTACGCTCACCATGGTTTAAGGCTCTATGTATTTTGAATTGATGTGCCTTTTCAAAATTAATGTTACATTCTTTGCACTGAAAAAATAAAAAAAGAAGCTTTGTTTTATTTTATTTTTTTTTAGTTTACTTTGATATAGTAATGTAGGTAATAATAATGGTAAAACTTACATGAACCATGATGATGAGAGCTGTGATGTCAGCAGTGGTGGAAAAAGGAGCTTTATTTATTTTACTTTTTAGTGATTGCTTAAATTATTCTTATATGAACTTTTGAAACATTAGATAAATGCGCAAGGGGTAGATTATTGCCAAGCCTTCTTTATCACGCGATCTACAATTTTTTTATGCAATGGAATGAAGGCTTTAGGTTAATAAAAAATTAAATATTAGAAAAATAAAGCAACTAAATACAGCAAAAGTTTTGTTTTTTGCACCAGTAACGTAGGAGTTCACTCGATTTTAAAAGGAACTAAATTTGTTGCAACAAATTTAAACGTATTATAGTAATTTTAGCTTACAAAATTATCATACAGACATATATGTTCTTTAGAAAAAACTATTGTTTCACTACGATGGAGTAGCCCTCTTGAAATGCTCTATGTGTTATCATAGAATACAATTCCTCTGAACACTAATCGCAATTGTTTGCGTTATTAACTCGTGTGAGGTTCTCATTACATTCAGAGCAATGTATATTTTTAATTATATTACTAATATAAATCATGTTATGTGTACTTCTCACGTTAATAATGTCGTCTAAATGTACATTCTGACTGCAATCTAAGCACAAAACTTCATTTTCAGTCATACACATTCTTACTTTAACGCATAAATAATTTTCCAAATGTAGTTCTTGATCCATTATATGAAAAAACTTTAATTAATTTTATTTCATTAATCTACTGAAGCCAATATATAAGATTTACCAAAATTTAGTTTCAAAAAAATTAATTTTTTCAAAGGGGTACTTTTTTAATTTTAATTTTATTTCATTAATCTACTGAAGCCAATATATAAGATTTACCAAAATTTAGTTTCAAAAAAATTAATTTTTTCAAAGGGGTACTTTTTTAATTTTTAAAAAACCCTCTAGTTACTGGTTAAAAAAACAATTTAGCAAAAACAAACTCTTAATCAAATTCTAAAATAAATGCATTATTTGCCGCAACCCCTTTGAAAATGAGTACAATTGACAAACTTTCATAATTTTGAATCATTTTTTTATCTATACACTCGGAATACTTTTTGGGGAGGAAGCAATTAAATTGGCCATTTTCATCCACCAAAGTCAAAATATAGCTTTTCCCAAATCTGGTTTCCACCAATTCAAATTTATCTATAGGATATCTTTTAAACTTCGTTAGTTCCTTTATCGATTTTGTAGCTTCATGTGAAACGGAGTTCAAAACAGCTTTCAAATTGTTCATCTATGAATGGAGTAAGAAAAAAAAAGGTAAATTTTACCAAAAAAAAAAGGAAAAAAAAGTTATACAGTATAAATCTAAGAAAGCAACGTACCAAATAAAAGTACTTACTGTGGAAATTGTCGTACAGCTGCAGATGCAGTTTTATCCAAGGATAGAATAAGTCCGATCTTAAATATTGCATTTTATCCCCACTATGACTTCGTCACGTAACAAACTACCAACACCTTATTGTTATCTCCTTGTACATCACCTTATATGGTATTGATTGTACTAAAGTAATACAGGAAATGTATTTCCTTGTTGGATGTAAAAGAAGATGTGCACTTTGAAAAATGTGCACGTAATCATCTTATATTTTGTGATTATTAATTGTAGTTTTAAATACTACATTTTACCCAACCCTGATGATGTCACGTAACAAACATTGTGTGTGCACTAATATTCATAATTTTATACCTTTTGATTACTAATTATAGTAAACGACTTTTTGCAGAGAGAGAGCGTTTGAGCGAGAGGGAGTAGAAGAGAGGGGTCCTCTCCTTTTCATAAAACCATTCTACCCACCCTCCTTTCCACCAATCACACATCTTCTTCCTCCTTGGCCGCCATGTTTACTGAGCCAAAGGCCTCCTATTTACCCTACTGATACTGTAGTTATTATATATATATAAAAATGTATGCAAATAATAATTCAGAATAAAAGACTTTACTACTTACTACTACTTATATTAATATAAATACTATAATATATTTCTACTTTGACAGAACGCAAGAGGTGATCATTGGTTGATCTTATTGAATAATTATTGGATTAAAGAGATTTCTTGACTAATGTACCTTCACCAGCAAACTACTTATTGCTGCTCCATCACCTACTTTCTCTCAATGCTTTATTTTTAGTTGTTCGCGAGTTTTTCGAAAGGCTTCATTACTCTTACCCAAAATCTTACACTAAGCTGCCGGAAAATTGATCTTTTCACGGTTATGGGGTAACTGCAACGTGCAATTTTCCTGGCAAAATGGTTAAAATAAAAGTGATGTCCTCAGATTGGTGTGTCCTGTCAGATGTTTCTCTAGCCTCGTCTCTTTTTTCTTTCAAAGTTTTAAGTTCTTCATTTCAGAAAGGAGTTTAGCGCTTCACTCTACCACGGGGAATGCCGTTTTTGCACACTTAGTTTGAGGTTGTATTCAGTCGAGATAAACTGGCATCAGTGTTTCCATCAGTAAGTTCTGGAGTTAAAACAACTTCGCAGTCTGGAAAAGGTTCAAATTTGCCTTCTTTAAATTCGAGAGCGTCCATGTGGTTTGCTTCATTTCGGATGCTTTCTTCTGACAGAATCTCACACATAGGATTTTGTGTGCGAACCCAGAAAGTGCAGACAAGAGGTGGCATCTTGTTGCCGAAGAAATAGCACAACAGCTAAGCATGTCAGGGTGAGAATTGCTCCACTGTACGAAAGGAAGGTTGCTACGAATTATCGTTGGTGACGCCATTTGCAGATCTAGTTCTGTGCAGGACGTTGTCATGGTCTTGAAAAAAAACGTTAGATTGGCCATTTAGGGGTATTGGCCGATGCATGATTTCGCTATAATGTTTGTACTTCTTATTGACCACAGTCAGGTGTTTAGCGCTAACCAGAAGACACCATGAAGAGGCAACTGATGCCAGCCCCCAAATTTGGCATGATTGCAGGGATTGATTCCCCTTCCAGCAGCAAGAGAAAATGAAAATAAAAAAAGTTACACAGAGAATTCCTGACTTTGAACATTTAATTTATGGTAACAATACTATAGATGTTTGACACGCAACTTTTATGGACCAACTATTAGTATATAGCACACTGAATAATGAAGGACTCATTGTTGTCTAAAAAGAAAATAGACTGCTCTGGAGGTGTAATTAGTAATGAATCTTGTCGTTAGTAAATATTAGATATAATGCGATGATGCTGCGGACAGCAATCCAACTTGCTGGGGAAACTAGATTTTGATGTTCCCTGAGTCCAAAAAAAATGGTCTGTAAGTGTGGGAACAACAGAGCACAGAAACGAAAAATCGCAGGAAGTTCATACTTTAAATTCCGTTTAGGTATCACCATGGAACAATCCCATGACGATAGTAAGGTATGTGTCAAAATTCTTCAACCGGAAATTCCCTTTACTGAATCGTTCTGTCACTTTTTCAGATTTTCTCGAAAATGATTTCAACGATTTTCTTCAGATTGGTATATCAACTACACATGCAAACATCTACAACATTTATTTGAAACATTTCTCCGAGAAAATTCATTTAAGGGCACATTTGGGGGAGGATTTTCCTCTAAATTGCTATTTGTTACAAAATTCTATCATCTAAATAATATTAGAGTTAAATATAATGTCGAAATTCCGAGTTTGATGAAAATCGGATGATCTGAAGTGCGTTTTTACTGAAAAGTATTTTCCATTTTTCTGCTATTTTCTCAAAACGGCTCCAACGGTTTTCTTAAAACTAACAAGTGAACTACACATATAAAGAGATACAACTTTTATTTGGAACATTTCTCCGGGTAAACTCATTTAAAGGGGCTGTTCGGGGAGAGGTAGGGTTATATTTTAAGAAACTCAGTACACCGGAAGTGTTTTTTTCACTGAACAGTTTTCAGTTTTCACGATTTTCTCCATAAAACCACTGACAAATTTCATTAAATTACGTATACTAACTATAAAATTTGATTAATGAGAAGAAGGAAGTAGCAATGCTCCTGCTGGCAGACGACATTGTTCTTCTGAGTAACTCCTGGCAAGAGGTACAAAAAAAACTGAAAATCCTTGAGCAATATTGTGGGAACAACGTGTTAACCCTAAACCCCGACAAGTCTAAAATCATGGTCTTTCACAAATCTCCAAGAACGAAGCAGTTGAAACCTCTGTATTGGCATAATGTGCGTTTGGAGTACACCAAAACTTACACGTATCTCGGCTTACCATTTTCGTCCACAGGGAAATACCAAAAGGCAACGGATCACTTCATACAAAAATCTTCCATAGCAAGTGCCAAAGTGAAAGAAATTTTAAGAAAAGGCAAAAGTGATGACTGGAAAACTAAAACTGCATTATTCGACGCACTGGTGTCTTCAACTCTGTTATATGCCTCTGAGGTATGGGGTCTCAGGTATTTAGATGCAATAGAGGCGGTTCAGTTAAAATTCTTCAAATCTCTTCTCTTCTGGCCTAGAAGCACTCCAAATCATGTTGTTCGTCTGGAGACAGGTCGGTTCCTCTTAAAATTGATAATCCTAAAAAAAGTAATAAACTTCTGGACGAATTGTCACGTTTATCTGAGGAAAGGCTGCCACGGTTGTGTCTTGCACGACTGATTTCACTAGACAGAGACTCCAAAAATCGGTCGTCAGATTATAATTAGGTCACACAGATCAGGACAGTTGTTGCACCTATTGGCTATGACAAAGACTTTTCACAAATCCTCACCAACGGATTAATTGGACTTAAGGAAGTTATGTTGGAAAAAATGCGAAATCACCTTATTTCCATTGACATTGATAGAGTTCTGAATTCCAGCAGAAACCCAATTTATAGATGCATTACCAATTTCAACTATGGTCACCCTGAGCAATACCTCACATTCCGTGTCCAGATCCAGAAACTGAGATTAACAAGCCAACTAAGAGTCTCTTACCTCGAAGAATTAAATCTATATGCAAATAATACTGCTTTCAAGTTAAAAATGAATGAGCCTTGTGTCATTTGTGGTCAGGTAATATCCAATGCGCTTTACCATTTACTACTACAGTGCTCAGTTCTTCATGAATACAGAATAAAATACCTCCAGAGCTACATCACTAATACCTACCACTCCTTAAACACACAAGGTATCCTGGACTTTGACTGCACCCAGAAACTGAACAACGTTTTTACTTTCCTTGTCACCTCGCTGAAGGTTTATAATAAAATAGCTGTACAGCCTTGAACGTGTGTGGATTCTCCCAGTTATGGATATTTTAAGTGGTTGTGTTTCTCAAAAGTGCGGTTTAAGTAAGTTATGCTTAAAAAAAAAACAAAAAAAAAACTCATAATATCAAATAATATAATGTGTTACAGTGTTAAAACAGATTATTGATTTTCTCAGATTAAGCAGTTGCTATTTGATATATATGTATTTTGTTTGTTGTTTTATATGTGTCTTTCTATTCTGCCTATCATTAAGGAATACAATTTACGTTTATATACTCCTTGCTGCCACAATGTATGGACTCATCCGTACCGTTTGTACTATTTTTTTGTATGCTTACCAATTTGTACAAGATTTAATCTTAAGCAAATAAAATTATTTCTATTCTAACTATAAAATTTGTCAATTACAATTTTGTAATCTGCAATAAGAGAAAGTTTTGTAAGTGTTTCACACCAGAATTCTAATATATAACGCTACTTCTTATTATAATTTATTGTTTAATTGCACTAATAATTAGTTGGATTCCTTTTTTATGTTGTTGCAAGAAATTAGATTCGGCATTATCTCTTGCGTAGATTTCGATCTTAATTGATAGTACTCTTTCAATACTTTGTGGACGCGCCACCTACATAAAGTTAAGGACAGCTAGAATGAATAGCTACAAATCCAGATCTATGAAAAGTTCTTAACTGAAAATTATGAGTGATAATGGGTAAAATTATGGGTAATTATGGGAAAATTAATATTTTTGAGATAGCATTTTGATGATAGCATTTTAGAGAAAAACATAACCCTCCTTCAAAAGCCCCCTTAAATGACTTCACCAGGAGAAATGTTTCAAATAAAAGTTGTAGCTCTTTATATGTGTAGTTCACAATCCAAGAAAATCGTTGGAGCCGTTTTCTAGAAAATACTAGAAAACTGAAAAATACATTTCAGTAAAAACAGACTTCCGGTAGTAGATATAATTTGCGGATTCTAGGGCCCTTTTTTTTGAGCCCCAGGCACTTATGAATTTACGCCCGAAGGCAGGGTCTGGCGCGCGGCTACAAAATTACGATGAGACCCCCATCTGATTTTTAACCAAGGAAAAAAAATATTTTTGAGCCGGGAGATGGCATGCGAGACATGCGGCTACGTTTTGAAAAATCTAGCTTGAAAACAGTCTAAGGTAAAAAAAATATTTGTTAGCCGCGAGATGGGCATGCCTGACCTGCGGCTATGTTTTATAATATTTAGCTTGAAACATTTTAAGGACTTTAATAATGTTTTTGAGCCGTGAACTGTCATCCAAGTCGAGGGCTACTATTTTATAATATTTAGCTAAACACTTTAATATTTTTTGTTCATGTTTACACTTATAATATTTTAGCTAAAATACATTTTAAGGACTTTAATAATGTTTTTGAGCCGCGATATGGCATACAAGTAGAGGGCTATTTTATAATATTGCCCTACTATTTTATAATATTTAGCTAAACACTTTAAAATTTTTTGTTCATGTTTACACTTATAATATTTTAGATAAACACATTCTAAGGACTTTAACATTGTTTTTGAGCATGCCTGACCTGCGGCTATGTTTTATAATATTAGCTAGAAACATTCTAGGACTGTTAAATATGGTTTTTAAGCCGGGAGAGGCATGCGAGACATGCGGCTACGTTTTGAAAAATTAGCTGAAAACAATCTAACGTAAAAAAGAATATATTTTTGAGCCGGGAGATGGCATGCGAGACATGCGGACTACGTTTTGAAAAATCTAGCTGAAAACAATCTAAGGTAAAAAGAACATTTTTGAGCCGCGAGATCGCATGCCTGACCTGCGGCTATGTTTTATAATATTTAGCTTGAAAACAGTCTAAGGTAAAAAAAATATTTTTGAGCCGGGAGATGGCATGCGAGGCATGCGGCTAAGGTGTAATATTTAGCTTGAAACATTTTAAGGACTTTAATAATATTTTTGAGCCGTGAACTGTCATCCAAGTCGAGGGCTACTATTTTATAATACTTAGCTAAACACTTTAATATTTTTTGA
>JAAEAF010000360.1:0-37859 GCA_011037195.1 Triatoma infestans
AGTCGCCAACTATGAAATTTCGGTGAAAACACTCAATTTCGAAAATTCGACACGATCGCAATTCTTCCACAAATACTGACAGCGAATGGTGCCAATAATAGAACCTTCAGATCGCAATAGCTTTGCCTCATGCTACCACCCTCTACACATCTAATATCTAACGACACCAGATAAATATATCTGGCTACACATATGGATTTGTACATAGTATTTATTTGTACATTCTGCAGAGAAAGAAAAACATTTTAGATTTGTATGGGTGCTGCTGGGTATAGACTTGTCAATACACACGTTACCCTAGTTACGATATTTCAGAGATACGAGGTGTTGTAACACGATGGAAAATACAAAATATTTTCCCCCAAAAAAAATCTCTAAAAATTTATAATTTTAACCTAAAAACTTGGGGTGACCCAAAATACATGTACAGGGTGAAAAAGAAATCAATGAATATTCCAATCAAACAATGCAATTAAATAATATTTTATGAATAAAAGAAATTTAAAAAAAATAACCATAGAATACAAATTAAACATGAAATGACGTCAACAGAGCGCGACTCTGTCTCCCGCAAATTATGTGACTTTGTAAGACGGTTGCACAACACCTCAGTCTGCCACATAGGAACACAAATTTCTGCAGCATTCTCGCTAAGTCTTTTGTATTTTCTGCTTTTATAATCTTAACTAACCATATACTGATACGAACCATTAATGAACGAACGAACCATATTAGTGACGACACTAATGCTCTTAACCCTTCTCATTAAATAATTAAAATTCTTCTCTTGTTTTCCTAAATTCGTTTCAAGCGCATTTAGAACCCTCTTTTGTAATGTTAACGGTAATAAAAACGTTTTAGCATATTCTGACATTTTTATTTCCCTTAATTATTTATTTATCATTTTCGACTTACGATCGTTTTTAAGCCTCGTAATTAAAGCCGATCGTAACTAGGGCAGCATCTGTATAGTGCCATTTCTTTGTACAGTGCGACCTATAAACCAAAGGATTATTTATAAAGAAGAATAATTGAATGTGTTCCATTTTTCTTTAAAATTTCCATTTTAGTTAATAACAATTTACCATGTATTACTGATAGCAGACATAATTACAATCGCTTGACAAAGATATCTAAATTTTCCAAGAAATTTCATCACATTTTTTTCTAAAAAAAAAAAAAAAAACAAGAAAAGAAAAACGTTTGCCTATATAAATTGGTCGTCTCAACCAGTAAACTAAGGTGTTTCTATTTGGTGCTAACATCCCCCTCCAACAGCCAATCGAAATTTATCTCCCTGTTTTCACTATTTCTTAAACACTATTTCTCGAGATAGTTTTCAGCCTACCAGAGAATTTGTGCGTTTTTCTATTTATGTATTAGTATTAGAAAATTTATTCTTTTCTAAGAATTTATTTAAACCGTTTTTGCTAGATATATATTAACGTAGAATACGTTTTCTCAGAGGCACCCTATTTGGTTAAAAACTAAACGAAAAAGAGAACGCTTTCTAATAATAAGAAAGTATTTTAGACCCACAACACTCTGAAGAAATTCCTTTTTGATTTACCTTATACATTGATACATATTCTTGAACTGTAGCAACCAACACATTTCTTCACCCTGTAAATACTAATTATACCAATATAAACTTATGTATTTTATAATTTTCTCTTATATATAATTACTATTAATTATAAAAATTATTAAACCAATTTAGCTTGAAATAAAATAAATCACAAAACATCTGAAGATGTCTGAAAAAAGTCACTAGCGCATCTTGTCTACCCCTACATTAAACACCGATTTTGTAAAATTTATTGTATGAAACATAGAAAGCATTATTTGCAAGACAATTAGAACAATTAGATTGTAAAAATTACGTTATTTACCCATTTTAAGTATTATCAAATGTGAACCAGATTTTGTAAGACAAGGAAAAAATATATAATGTCCTTATAATCAAGGGTCTTTATCACCATTTGAGTCTTCACCAATCAATTTTCAAATATGTCAACAACGAAAAAACGTATTCTACGCATTATGCAATTGTCATATTGCTGATACCGTTTGAAGTTTTTTTATTTGAAATTTTTACTTACTCCTATAACAGAAGAATCGTGTATAATTTGAATTTCACCAGAAATACAAGTTTTGAGTATGGAAATGTTTTTTTTTATCAATGGTCTTATATATATATATATATATATATATATCCCAAGTTTTCAGCTAAGATCGGTTAAAACCACCGCACCAGGGAATAAAAATAGAAAGACATCAATCACTTCGTTGAATATGCAACAAAATATTTAACCAAACTTCCGGTTTTCGTCCGGATTTGGGAACCTTGTCCGGATCTTTATAATGTCAGGATTTCGCGCGACTAATTGAAATAAAATTTCAGTACCTGATTTTATTAATTTGGATGAGTTTTTGATGAATACTAGTCTCTTATTAGAATTGTTAAAAAAATTGAAACCGATTTGAATCTATTAAAAGTGTAATCTATTAAAAGAAAATAACAGCCATCGAAAAATGGATGGAAATATTTTATACGTTTTCTGAGAGTAACGTTTCTTTTGAAAATATTTTTAAAATAATAGAATTAAGTATGTGTCTACTAGGAACGTCAGCTCCTGCAGAACGAATTTTTTCTATGGCGTCCATTTGGACTGCAGGAAAGGACTGCTAAACCTAAAAGCAAATTCAGTTTTATCCTGCCCAGACTTCTACGATAAAATACAAAAAAACAAGTCCTTTTTGAAAAAAGTCAGCTCAACAGAAAAATATTTTACAAAAAAGAAGATAAGTGAGGCAGGGGAAACTATACCAGGTTCTAGTTCAAATCAAGTCTAAAAAGTACGTTAAAATGTTTTAAGTATATTAGAAAGCTTAAAGTATAACTATTAAAAAAAATTTTAAATGATTTTGAAAATCGATCATTTTTTTTTTGAAAGTCACAACACCTTATCTTTTTGCACATACCCCCCTCCCCATCACTTATTTCTCTCATCTAGTTCGGATCTGAGAAGAAAAAAATATGGTAACCCTAATTATTGCATATGAAAGACCTGGAACAATCTTTGGAGTTAGCAACAACTAAAATGTATAACAGGTAATACCATAATGTATTATTAATAAGTAATTTACAAATTAGAAAAGGTAATTACCTGATTACTATTTGAGACGATATCAACCACGTAAAGCATAACATCGTTGTTAGATTATTTTTTACGGAATATAGGAGATGGCTTGGGGAAATAAAATTGGATTATATAAGAAAAAATAATGTGAAACAGTGAAATCAATTTTAAAATAATTTTGAAAATCGATCATTTTTTTTACCAACTTTTATCAAGTTGGTACACCTAGGTGGTTGTTTCACCTTTTTAGGTGTTCTAGAAGACTAATTATTATAAGAAACGGTTAAATATTCACGTACAATGAATAGTTGAGGATAAGTGGCTCCCAAAATATACAAAAAATGGATAACTGTTGAAATTGAGAGACCACGTGATTGAAAATCCTCAGGTGAGGGCAAATACAGAAATACTTGAAAAAAAATTATTGTTCAGTGTACGTGAAATATGAATTAGACCACTGACACTTTTAACACACTTTCGTAATAAAAGCGAGAACAGAGTAACGCTAGAAAAGTGGCTGACTGGTAATGAAGATTCTACAAAAGGTATTGCTTCAGTCCTCTACGAGATCGTTTGTAAAACTCCCTACCCCACCCTACCTAACACGACCCCAGTAATGAGTTTGCTCCTAGGGGTAAATTTAAGTATGTTACTCTTCTCGACCCCCATCCATCTTGCCCACTCGGCTGCACATCCACTCCTCTGCTGCGGCCGTGTAAGTAGAATTAATGACTGAGGAAAAAACCAAGGAACCAAAAACAAACCGCTCCGAGGATACTGTGTTCCTCAGCTTCTGACCATCCTCGGTTCCGCTCAATGCTAGAAACTTAACCAGTATTGTAAACACACTATGCCACATGTAGTTAGTCCCTCTGTATGTGGTCACTGGCTTTGTTGGTTTTTCCTTTGCTCATAGGTATATTTAAGATCTCATACGTATATTTAAATGAATTACTCCTACACAGATAAGTGACAAAACATCGAGAGGACGGACACTATGATATATATATTTATGAAACCTTCACACAAGATTTACAAGCAGCGGGAAGAGACGACATTGCTCTGTCGCTTCCAAGTCAGTCTACATTCTGTCGACGCTTCGCTATCGCGATGCTCGCAACACTTGGCCTAACAGCGAGTTGGAGGAGGAAGGAGAAGGTTTGCGACCTGGTAGTTTATGAAGCTCAAAGAATAAACGGATGATGGAATTTACGATTTACGAAGATGTGTTTGGTAAGATTCATGTTGAAAAATTATACAAATAGAGTATACAAAAATGTTTGATATTTCAAGTCTGAATGCATAACCTCACCAGAATCGTGGAAAGGTGTACAGGCAAGGTAACTTTGCCTGGTTTGCCAACGAAATCGGGGTTAATTATACCCACATTGCCTAACGTCTTCAGGTAAAGTATGAAAACTAGGCATTGTACCAATGCCTAATTTCATACTTTGCCGGAAACATATATATTTGTAATGTTATGTATTTTGGGGGGGGGGATAAATTACTAAAAATTATTTTATAATTTATATTTTCAATCTTCTCTAAAGGGATCTCGTAAGGTCTGTATTCACTGAACTAGAAGAGGATGTGAAATAAATAATACACAGCTCATTATTACCATGCATATATTTAATAATAACAAATAAGTTAAAATAGATATATAGTATCAAATCTTAACTTATGTTAAAACAATAATGAGAGTTATTAATTTACAATAGACTTACATATTATAAAACTTGGTTCACTTCGTCACCACTACATAATTTCGGCTAGCACTGCTTTTCCTATACACAGATTTCTCATAACCTGATGCCTCACTATTTCTAGCCTTACATTTATATAATCCCTCCCTCCACTGAAGAGTGAAAGGAAGGGAAATTCCTTTTATTGTAACTGAAGGCATTCTATTCTATCTTCATAACTGTTCCCTATTGTTTTCACCCAACCTTCGTAAAAACCCAGATTGCACTAAATGGCAACTAATATTAAATATATTCTAACTAATATATTTCAATTAATTATAAAATCATTATTGATTTTTATTATTATTATTATTATTATTATTTCTTCCAAGGAGCTAGACATTACTATATATATATCCGACACAAAATTTCAATCAGTGTTCGTCAATCGGAAAAACGACCCCCACTGAATGGTATTTAGTTGTTCACTTTCTCCTATTGCGTGTGTGTTACCAGAATATCTCAAAGCCGAAAAGTCGCAGGAAGCTCGAACTTGGTATTCCATATAACGAACTATACCGCACTCAGACGCGAATCACTTTTAATTGAAACATATTCCTAAAAAATATTATTTTTGAGAAGTATTGGATGTCTGTCACTTAGTTTAAATTTGCACAAGCTCTCTTGGTTTTGACATAGAGCACTCCACATAAAGCCGCTCAAGAGTAGTAGTAAAATCACCACTTCCATTTTTATAGCCAACCCAACTAAAGATAGTAACGTTGCAATTTTAAAGAAAATTTATTGATTTAATTATACTAATTAGAATAAGAGAAAGGATGAAGGGAATAGCTCAGTGGTTAGCATACTGGACTCTCACGCGGAGATCCGGGATGGAGTCCAGCAATGCTGCCCTTAGATTGTTTATTCCTAGGAGCCTCTACAGCTCACTGTCCGGTAATAGGCAGTGTTGTTTATAAGGAGAGAACACTGCCCGGAGGCCGGCAGGGCACTGAGAAGTATGTAGGTTTCTGCTATAGTGGATTAACATTAGTGGCAAAATCAACATTTGCGTATATTAACATAATACCTAATATATTATCAGTTTGCAAATGTGATTTACATAATTTGGCCACTTCCAGCTTCTATTCAAGGAATATATATATATAATGCAGAAATAAAAGTGACATGAAAACAAAGCTTTGTTTCGAACTGAAATTATAAACAAAACTAGACAAATAAATAAAACATAAACAATCATTACTTTTTCTTGCCTATAAGAGAAAGTACTGCGATCGGATCAAATTTGCGAAATTGAGTTTTAGTACAGGTGCTTTGAGCGCTTCTGAGAACTGAAAAAGGTTTTTATTTTGGCGTATGCAGAGTCTGCTCAAGGGGCCATCGCGCATCATCTAATAGACAAGGCAAATAGGAAAGGAATTTGCAGAAAGAAGATAATAAAGAACGGTGTGTTACTGTCTTTTATAGTCTGTTTCAGGATATTGTACCTAGTGCAATACATATTTACTTCACTATATTAAAATCTTTAATTTGATAAATATTAATCTTTATATTCGATAAATATTAATTGTTAATAATTACTTTCGCAACAGAAGAAACTTTCTTCTCCTCCTAAGAGGAAGTACTGCGATCGTGCCAGATTTTCGAAATTGAGTATTCACCAGAAATACATGTTCTGAGCGGGGTGTGAAGTTGAACCGCCTGCTTGTATTGCCCCCTGCGTGACCCAAATGATCAACAGTTTGTCGCCAAGCAGCCCTTAAGAAAACAAGAACATGAAACGGGTACATGTTAAGCCAGCAAATGGTTTTTTTTAGGGGCCTTCATAAATCCGGTATCAAACGCAAGTCCTTTTCTGGAATGCTGGAGGATTGACTCCTGATAAATACACAGAGCTTAACTTAATCTGTCGAAGCTGGAAAGACATTCACAATATCTTCAATTACGTATCAGGCTACAAAATCTCACGCTCAAAAGAGCACCGGTAAGAGACATTGTGGTAGGAATTAAAACCAAGATCACAGCAAATTTCATGAAATGATCTCCCAAGAGAAACACGAAGCTGTGAACGTGCAAGCTGTGATTGAAGGCACACGGCTCAACTTTTACTTTTTATATAACTCGCCAACAAACAAGTGTGATTTGTGTTAGCTGGGTAGCGTTTGGGACAACAAAACCACTTTAATGGGCGACTTTGATGCCCATTCACCCAGATGGGGTTACCTCGCCACCGATCCAGTGGGCAAATAGTTGAAGTCTTTATTGATAACCCACTGATGGGGTACATAGAAAATGGCAAACGATCACCTATGTTCTTTTCCTATAATGGACATCAATCCCATCCGGATTTAGTTTTCTGCCATCTAAGCCTAAAAGAAAAAAATACAATAAACTTCTACTTCCCCCTGGCGTAACACAGCATTCTCTTCGTGGAGGTGAAAGCTGCAAGATCGGTTAGGAAGTCCAGAGAGGTCCGTTTCCCTAGACAGAATTTGCTGCTAAAACGAATGCGGTAATAACTGATGCAGTATTCGATGTAGTATAGATAATATACAAAGAAATTATTGACAAAATTACTAAATGTGCGGAAATGTGTATCTCAAGAGATCAAGTTAGGAGATACTCACCCTTCTAGTCGAATGAAACTCAAAATCGAAAGAGACACTGCTCCTAAAATGGCCCAAAGTAGCGATTCTCATCTCGCTCGCGTGACCATAGGGAAAAGAATAGTATTCCAAGAGACCCATCATTAAAGCCAAAACGAATCATTATTGAAGCATTATTAAAGCTAAAACCTTTAGAACTTTTCTGGTAGGATGGACTTTAGAAAAGATAGCACATATGTTATAGCCACTGAAGAAGCAAAATGAACCTATGGTTGAGCGTCAAAAAATCGTTATCAAGCAGAAGGACATTGCAAATAGGTTCTGCAAGACTTTGCTAAAATTAGTAACTGCACACCAATATATAAGAATCACCATACTCAGTGTAGGTGATTAAATGAGCGCAATTTTTTTATTGCAAACGACCCTTTCACTATGAAATAACTGCTAAATATATATTATACATACGAGTATTATATTATTATCAAATCGTATTATAGATTTGAAAAATCTGGTGAGTACAATCACACGACTTTCACTTACTGCGAAATGGCAAATAATCTTCACACCGACAATAATTCTTATTAGTGTTTGAAACCGTCGGCATTTTTATGGAGAAAATCACAAAAAACTGAAAAACCTAATCAGGAAAGTCGCATTTCTCGTTGCGCATCAGCAAAGCCGATTTTCTTCAAACTGGGAATTTTGGCAGCTCATATAATTTCAATTAATATTATTTAGTTGACTGAATGGTATACCACATTGTTGAACTGAAGTAGCACATTAGAGAAAAAACATAATCCCACCAAAAGTGCCCTTAAATGAATTTTCCCGAAAAATATAAAAGTTATAGCTCTTTGTATGTGTAGTTGTCATATCAATTTTAAAGAGCCGTTTTCGAGAAAATCGCAAAAAAATGAAAAAACCATTCCGTAAAGTGGCACTTCCGGCTGATGGATTTTGCTCGAAATCTTCGGGTCTATGCGGTGGACTACCGCAACCTAAACGGAATACTTAGTTTGAGCTCCTTCAACTTATCGTTTTCGAGATATTCTTTTCATACACATCCACACAACACAAACGCATACACACCAAAGGGGCGGCTCTAGAATGTGCGGGACCTCTTGAAAAATAATATGTTAGATATTACTCCTATAATAATTTTATTCATTATATTATTAACTTCTCTAATCTTTGGTGGTATTTTGTGAACTGAATAATTATTATTTAAAATACTGTGTGAATGTGTGTGTGTGTGTGTGTGTGTGTGTGTGTGTGTGAGTTTGTGGATATGAACAAAATATCTCAAAAACGAAGAAAACAAAGAAAACTTCTGCTTTTTAACACCATCGCTTCTGTCGAAGCTTTCCGTCAAAATCCATCCTCGAGAGGGCAACTTTACCGACTTTGTTGTTGTTGTGAATTGTTATGGGAAGCCATATATCTTTGGGTGACCTAAAAACCCTTATAATTCAACCTACAATTATACAATGATGAATGTCACACGATGAGTAGTATGGTCCATTAACTTGACGGCCATTCTTGAGTCTGATTGAGTGTTTCATGTTTCTGCTGCTTATGCTATTGAAATTTTCATTTCTCTGTGTGTGTGTGTGTGTGTGTCAGTATTATTTCTCCTAGTGACTCGTTCTTGTTCTTCTCTTCTCCGGTAGTCCTTCTATATCATGCTACTACTTGACAAATGATCATTTCTCTCAGTCACAGCATACAATAGGCTCTCTTAGGGACCAAATTACATCTTCCAGAGAAACTATCAAAAACGTTCTTCATCATCGTCTTTATCCCCCTATCTCACCACCCAACCAACGTTGCTAATGATTCCCATTGGCTATATGTACCATGTCCTACAACACTGCTCACCACCTTTGGTTCCCTTACAATGCTTGCCCATTTCTATAGAAACAAGAAGGCATGATGACTGTTTGAGGAAAGTCTTTCTGTTCAAGGAACGTACCCTTGCGGGAACTGCCCCTACTACCACAGTTATTTTGTTGTCGGTAAAACCAAGCTTTCACGATGCAAAAGACCAGATCTCCTGCTGTTAACAAGAGAGCTGGTGATTTGTACTTATCAACATTATAATATTTTTATAAAAAGAAGTGGCATGACCATTGAACAAGCAAAAGCACAACTGGTATTCGTTAAAAGAGAGTTATTAAGAAAAGAGAACATTTTTTCTGAAGTCCTTAATATTTTAGTAAATATAGCTGTTTCCGGCCACCTGGTAGATTCTATCTGAACTCTCCATTGATGATATATATGTATATTTTGACAATTATTTTACAACATTTTGATTTGTTCGTGTTTACTATATTATTTCTTACTATTGGAAGTTCCGGATTAAAATCCAGGAGAGCTGCCTTACTAGGAGTTCCTCTTCCTAGGAGTCTCTACAGCACACTACCTGGTGATAAGCAATATTTCTGTAACTAGAGGACACTGCTCGGAGACCGGCAGTACACTGAGAAGGCTTCGGGGGCACGATCTTTCCAGTTCCAGTGCATCATCTCCTAAAAGAATCTATCGACTATTGGAAGAGAAAATGTTGCGATTGTGTGTAATTTTGTTCATCAGAAACATATATATATTTTGGACGACTACTTTTGAAGTATCTTCACGAAACTCAAAAACGGCAGGTTGCAAAAAAGTACAAATTTTATATTTCGTTTTCTTTAAGCACCGCAGATGATTCTCAGACACGCTGGTCAGAAAACTGGTTAATAATCCCTTGACACATTTTTCGTGATTTCGTCGAAATTTTACTACTATGATTTTCTGTAAACGTAGTGCTTACTTACTTGTCAATCATTTTAAAATGAAACATTTTTCTGAACGAAATGCACATATCATGTATCATGAATGTGATCGCAATTTTGATATGCTTGAACGAAAGATGAAATTAATTATTGTGCTTATATCACGGATGCATATATTACGTTTATTGTTCATTTTTTAATTTGTTTCAGCTAGCAATAGTTACTAACAGTGCCAGCACTAACCAATATCTTTATTATCAATGAAAATTATTTAAATTTAGTCCAATATTTAGTATTTTATTCTTTTTTATTGCACAATGAGCCACAAATAGGACCCCGGTTACCTCTCACGTCAACAATAGGATGTACAATCATATCAAATTGTTTAACCCAGGACTGAGATGAGAGCCAGGTTCGATGCCAGTAACCGTCTTTGAGCAAAGCGTAGACACATTAACAAGGAAGAAAACGGAGCTTCATCATTCTTGCTACATTTTCTACAGGTATGAGGCAATATCCTTCTTAACAAGACCCGCATTGTGAGGTATTGCCCTTCTTAATGTTGAAAATGATTCTCTTTTTCTCATTTTACTCTCAAGGAAGTAATACTGGGCATCTCAGAAAAACTTGGATTTTGCCTCTGCTCCACAACACTTCTCTAGCACTAGCTCCATCAAGGGTTTGATTTCGTGGGTGCACTTTTTAACGACCTCACATATAGTTTTATAGGAGATGTTGCAAAAAGATTTAGGAACTCTAGGTGCCGCCCACAAGGCGTCTTCCTTTGTCAAACTATTGGTCTCTTCCTTTATCCTTGAATGCCTCTTTGACCCTGCACTCTATTTAGCTAAAGTTCGGCAACGACTCCAAATTCATAAGACATTCCATTACTAATTAGTAATGGATCTGACGAATTCCATCTCTATCGCCTTTAATGCGGCCTAACTCTTAGAGAAAATAGCTATTCTTCTCCCTATTCTTGTTACTTTGCCATGGAAGTGCTGCGCACGTCTTACAAAGTCCAAAATTTCAGTCTGTTAGATTATTTTCTTTGTTGGCCGTTAGTAGTAAGATGAAAACAAGAATTTGTTGGCTTATCGGCCAATTCGAGGTAAAAATCAAAAAACAAAAAAAGTAATTTTGTAATTGTTTTTTAATAATTAACAAGTTCCACGTTTCGACAAACTTTGTTTGCTTTCTTCAGGAACAATACAAAAAAAAAGAGAAAAATTATCACACAAAACACAAACAAAAAACAAAATACATAGGTAATGATTCATTGCAGACTTAGCAGTTCCACAGTAATCGCACCTATGTATTTTGTTTTTTGTTTGTGTTTTGTGTTATAATTTTTCTCTTTATTTTTGTATTGTTCCTGAAGAAAGCAAACAAAGTTTGACGAAACGTGGAACTTGTTAATTATTAAAAAACAATTACAAAATTACTTTTTTTGTTTTTTGATTTTTACCTCGAATTGGTCGATAAGCCAACAAATTCTTGTTTTCATATTTCAGTCTGTAAGACAGATGGGTGTTCTGCCAAGAGGTATGCAGAAACCAAAACCAGATTCCTTATAAAAACCCAACCCCCGACGTTATATTTTAGTTCATTCGTATTTTTATTTCAAATACATTAAATATTTACTACGCCAAAAGTACCCATTATAATTAGGTCATACAAACAACATTTCCGAGAGCTTAGAGTACTAAGCTAGACATATTATCGCATTTATTACCAAGATATCCTGAGGAAGGGTTGATAACAGTGAACTGAAGCAGACTATCACAAAAGAATCTGCAAAGCTCCACATTGCATTAATAGGAAATGCCTGGAATATTCAGGGGTCATTAGGGTTATGCTTAGTTACACAGCCGAAAGATAGGGTCAGCAGATCTGCTTGATATGTACAATTGATTTGGGTTTAACATATCCTCTCGTGCAAACGCATCTTGCGTGTAATTGCATGTTTCGCCACTAGTAATGACGACTGCATGCTGTGTAAATTTCAGGAATCCAATGTATCCACATTAGATTGCCTAGGTCGTAATGAATTTTGATTTGTCCCTCCCTTAATTCATCAACACTTCTTCTAAGCTATATAGCTGAGCGGACACTTCAAGGAGAGGACACTTCAAAAAAAAAAAAATGGAGTGAAACACTCACACTATGTTCTCTTACTCCATTTAATATAATTAAATATAAATTGGCAAATTTTAATTAAACTCTAATTTTACGTTTTTATCTTATCTTAAATATAGGGGAGGTAGGTGGAGAAGTACCAACCTATTAATCTTGGCAGTTAAAGAAATGATGATTATATAATGGTCCAGTAGAGCGCTCTAATAACATTAAACCAACTATATATAAAATTTAAAATTAACTCCACAAATTCCGCACAGCGGTACAAAATATTTTTTTTGGAAAAATTTTTCAAATAAAAGTAACACACTTTTTATCTGTGAAGTTAGCGTACCAAGTTTAAAGGAAATCGTTAACGAGAAAATTCCAAAAAACTCGGAAACCTATTGTATAAACTTCCAGTCAACTGATTTACTATAAATTCCGAATTCTATCAATGCTTCCAATGTCTATTAATATTACATAGGTGGTAAAAAATATTTATACTGAAGTGATACTTTAGAGGAATGCATAAATCTATTTTGCCCCAGAGCCCCCCCCCAAAAAATCAATTTTCCTCGGAAAATGTTTCGAATAAAAGTAACAGGTATCTTATCTGTGTACATAGTATACGAAGTTAAGATATCGTTGGAGCCTTTTTCGAGAAGATTACAAAAAACTTAAAAAACTATTCAGTAGGTCGCATTGCCGGTTGATGCCCGAAATCTTGATGTCTGATGCGGTAATAACATCTAAATAGAATCCAAATATAAGCTTCCTGAGACTTTTCGGCACACTACACACAGCCCATTCACTAAAAACATTTTTTTCATATTCAAGGGGCCTCAAAACATTTATTTCCAGTGAAAACTCAATTTCGAAAATGTGGCATGATCGTAATATTTTCTCTTACAATGGGGGGAGGGGTGTAAGAGAAAGTAAAAATTAAGATGAAGGAAATTCTGATGACTTTTCTTCCATGACGATTTTCTAAGTTATCATTGGAAATGTATTTTATGAGTCATAAAATTATGGATATAAAATGTGATTAATAAAAAAGTTGTGAGAATGTAATGGATGTACAATTCACATGGATCTAGGTGTGTGTGAAGTAGGAGCTGCCGAACTGTCCAATCATCGAACTTCGCCCAAGGACAAATAAGGCGTTCACAAATACGTCATAACATCGATGTTTACACTTTCCATCGCCAGCCGTCCTCTTCGTGTTATATAATAATGAGGAGAAAAATTACCACTATTGCCCGATCATTATGAATAGAAGCTCCAATCTCTTCAATCGTAAACATTTATATAGCAAGATTTAATTATAGACGATTTTGTTTTAAAGATTTATTGATTTCAGGTTGAAGATTGAAAAACTCTAAAATTTTATATAGAAATTTAATAGTGCTTCAAAAAAAAAAAAATGCCTTAAAAATATGATTAACTTAATGGCAGCAAACAATTTTACACATTTCCTTGAGTACCCAATAATTATTTGATAATTTATTGGTATTAGTTGTTCTTACTTCTCCTAGTGAGAGGAACTATTGCGACTGAGTCAAATTTTTGTAATTGAGTATTCATCGGATTTATATAGGGATCACAGAGTATATATTAAGGGACCACAGAGTATATATATATATATACTCTGTGGTCCCTTATCAAAAAATATTTTTACTGAATGGTCTGTATTTTTTATTTCTTTTTTAAATATTTTTCTCGAAATTGAGATTAACGATTTTCTTTAAACTTCGTTCACTAACTACACACATATATCACTTTTATTCGATACGTTTTCCCGGGAAAATTGATTTTTGGGGGTTCTGAGGGAACAGAAGTAACGTTATGCTTTCCTCTATTGTACCACTTCAGTATAACATATGATTTTACCACGTACATAACACCTTAAAAGGATTGTGATGGAATTCCAAATTTGAAGAAAATTAGTTAACCAAAAGTTCGACTTTGCAGAGTGGGTTTTTCAATTTTGTTGAATTTTCTGAAAACGGTTACAACGATTTTCCTTAAACTTGGACTGTGCTGCATCGAGAGAAATGTGTCACTTTTATTTCATACATTTTTCCAGGAAAATTGTTTTCTCAACGTTAAACTACCACTGGCAAGTTTCGTTGCGAGGCTGATTTCTACAGGCCGTGGCCTCCAGGTAAACCCTACCACTTAAAAGCCGGCAACTATAAATTCCACCATATCTACTTAGCCAATAAGTATTATTATAATCGCGGAAAAAGAAAGTTATATCGGTGTTTCTCATTAGATTTTTTTATTTTATTTTTATCATGTAATTAATGGTCATAAAGATTTGAGCAAATATATGTTTGGTGCTGTTTGGCTTCTTCATTATTTTCTATCATATTCCTTTGGTGGAAGTTCCGATCGAAAATTACATACAACATAAATAATAGTAAATTAATTATCATTATTATGAAAGAAAGTTGTTTATGGAATAGTAATTATTTAAAGGACAGTTCAATTTTTGTAATGCTCTTATATTAATGCTCTTATATTAAAAAAAAAAAAATCTGGTGTGAATCATTCACACGACTTCCTTTTTACTGCGTATTAAGTAGTTATAATTGACTAATTCCCTTCTAACATACAATTATTTCTAGATGTTTAGTTCCCATTCAATTTACATGAATGGGAGAATTTTGCAAAACTAAAGTTTGTAACACTTTTTTGAGAAAAAGCTCAGCCTCCCTCTCCCTCAAAACCTATCTTATATGAAGTTTCTTGGAAACAGTTTCAAACAAAAGTACTAAGTCCTTGTATATATAGATAGTATGGCGCTTAATGAAACCCGTCGGTGTGTTTTGAAGAAAATTGCAGAAAATGGAAAAATTATTTCATAAAGTCGCACTTCCGGTCAACCAATTCTTTCAAACACTGAATTCTGGCATCACATCTCATTGTAATTAATACATTCCTATTCAAAATTCGCGCAACACTTTGGTTTTTTTAATACAAATCATAATTAATATTAAACATTCTAGCTTATAACAGTAATATTCATATACCTGTAAGGACTTTTGTGTAATCTCATAATCAATGACTAATCCCTCCAAAGATTTGGGCCTGAATCCAAAAACATGATAACAAAGTCAGTTGATGTTTAGCCTCCTTATTGCACTAATCTCCTCTCTGGAAAATGGGTCGTCTTCATTCTTTTTCAATTTTTTTTTTTTTTTTTGCTTATATAGTCTAAGAGAAAAATTCAAAAATAATAGTTTTGAAAAATAGTGAATTTTGACAATATTTAAGTGAAATTATTTTGGAAAATAAATTGTATTTTAGACAGTACTATAATTAAGGACATTGCTATTAAAGAGACAAAGGCACAAGAATCCGTTAGGGTAATACAATGCCACTTGGCCAACTGTTTAGTAACTCCGCTAGACCAGAGCATTCTTTACATAGTCTGAATTAGACATTCTACCAGTCAACATCAGTGCCAGTCATAAGTTAAAATATTTAAGTTAAATCAATCCAGCTAGTTTCCATATATTAATAAGTTTTTTACATTAATTGCAAATAACTTGTAGTTGTTATTTTAAGAGAATATTTTTATTGTTCACAGTGTTGACTATTTACTTATTTCTAATACTTCTCTCTCTTTAAGACATGCATACACCTAAGCCCTTTACTAAAACGCTCACGCCACATGCTACTATAAACAACATCATATCACCAACTACATTTCACTTATATTGTTTTAAACATTTTCTCAATAACGGAATGACTCGTGTTCGGAATCTGAGTGAGTATGAGGGCGTCAGAGGGTTACTTTGCTCGAGAAGGGGCACAGTCAGCGTCAGGTGGCCGGCATGTTGGAAGTAAACCACACTACCGTCAGAGGAGCTCTGAGTCCATTCAAGAGACTGGCTCGCACACAAGAAGAACTATACAAGGGCGCCCTAGGTCTACATCAGAACGAGACGATCGTTATTTGAGATTACAGGCCTTAAGATTAAGGCAAGTTACCAGTACTGAGCTCCAGAATTTAATTCAAAAGACGAGAGATGTGTCAATTTCTGGTTCTACCGTAAGAAGCGACTTGGCAGAAGCAGGAATGGCTGACAGAAGACTAAGCTCACGGGCTTCTTTTCGCCAGAGAGCACCAAACTATCAGGTTTTGTTTTGCCAGAGAACACCGTGAACTATTGGACTATTGAAGATTGGAGCCATGTTTTTTTCTGACGAAGTGAGAATTGTTTGCGCTCTTCATATGGGCGAGTTGGATGAAAAAGATTTGCCCAGTGCAATATTGTCCCTCGTCTTGCATTCCAAGGGGCTATCTGTCATGTTCTGGGGAAGGATTTTTTGGAGGCTCGTACAGCATTGGCTGTCATTCATTCAAGGAAGGGCTTTAATTGCTGAAAGGTATGTGGAAGAAGTTCTCCAAGATTATGTTATGCGTTTTGCTTCTCAGAGTGGGAAGGCTTTATCTTAATGCAAGATAATGCCAGACCGCACAGAGCAGGGATCGTGGATGATTAACTCTTCAAAGTGGAGATTAAGAGCATGAACTGGCCAGTAAGAAGTCCAGACTTAAATCCAATAGAACAAGTCTGGGGCCATCTAAAACGACGTATTCGAACACGTGTTTCAACTCCGGAGAACCTTGGTGACTTGGAAAGAGCAGCACTGCAAGAATGAAAGAATATCCCTCAAGATTTTCTAGAAAATCTAATTAGAGGTATGAAACAACGGCCAGGAAACGTAATCAGAGCCAGGGAAGGCAACACACGTTACATCAATAATTTTTTATGCTTTTAGAAAAAGAGAAGGAAGAGGTGAGGTTTTATTTTAGTAATTTTCATTATGCCCCATTTTGAGAATAAAAATTTATTCTTTCTGACCTTGCACTCATTTAGTATTCTTTTATTTACCTCTAATGTGATTATATAAGTAATTTATATCATATTTTTATTATAATAAAATTTTTATTTAAAAAAACCAGATGTTGCGGTAATTTTGAACAGAACGCGGCGGACTGCTTGAGGGTAAGCAAAAATTGTATTGATAATGGCGAAAAACGGCATAAATGGTGTCTTTTACACCCGTTCATTTACGGAAAGCTATATTTCAATATTTAGCGGAATATCAACAACAAATTTTATCCACAAAAGTATTTATGAATAAAATGAATAATGAGAACAATGAATTGTTGTATTAAAAGTCTAATTATATCTACCTTCATTTGAACCTGATTTTAAAAAACTATGATACATGCAACAAGCTCAAGGATCACATCAAAATTATTAAGAGCCGTATTGGACCATGTGCATTGCTTACAAGATGAATATCTGTTATTTAAAGTTGATGTACTTTCATAAAAGTCAATGTGGCTAAGATTTTTTAAAATATATTTCTATTTGTAAAAAAGAAAAATGGAATAACGTGTAAAATATAAAATGAAAGGCCTATAAATATCATTAGATGTATTTGATTATTTTACTAATCTATTTTTTAAATTAATTAGGGATAAATGGGTGTAATAAAGTTCTCACAAGAACACTAAGAAGAAGGACTCATGAAGAGTCTAATCTAGAGGTATGGTGAACACTGATATAGATAATAGAATGATCAAATAAAGTGAAATAACACTTTGGAGGAAAATATATCCCATTCTCACCGCCTAAATGATTTTCCAGGAAAAATGTTACCATTAAAAGCTGTAGCTCTTTATATGTACAGTTCAAATTTCAAGTTTAAAGAAAATCGTTGGAGCCGTTCTTGAGAAAATTGCAAAATACAAAAAATCCGTTCAGTAAAATGTTACTTCCGGTTGATCGATTTTTTCAAAACTGTGTTTCCAGGTAGCATGTCTTAAACAAAATATCAAGTTTGAACTTTCTGCGATTTTCCATTTTTGGGTTGACCACACACACACACACACCACTTTTTGTGACTCAGGGGATCTTGAAATATGTATTTCCGGTGAAACTCGATATCGAAAATTGACACGATCGCAACACTTCCTCCGACAGTGCGGGGTGAGGGAAAGTAAAAAATATAAAATAGTATTCACACCACATGCAATGTTTACTAAACGTCCATTGATCTTGCATACAGTATAAAGAACGGATTATATTTTACAGAGTGTGACTTGTTTAGCAGCGCCCTCTATCGCAATGTCTTAGCAAATCTTTTAACGGGAGTTTAAATTTAAGCCTAGCTAACAACTAATTTAAATCCCCTAACATTTCGCCAGTCCATAATACAAGTTCTTGAAGGCAGTGGTTTTACCTTTACAACTACCTTAAATCTAATTATACGACATCTTTTTTAAAACAATTAATAATGGCGTTAAATTCTAAATTTATTTGAGCAGAAATTAGGTTATTTAACAAGAGAAATAGAATATTTCAAGTACATTTCTTTTACAAAATAGAGAAAGAGAAAATTTTCTATTGACCAGCCCATGTGTGCATGTGTGAGTGCAAAGAGAAATCTGTTCAATGTGAGTGTCCCTGGGAACGCCTTCTCCAGCTGTAACGTGGCTCTCTTTTATAGCAGCAACTCTCTCTCCTCACTGAGTACTGGGTAAATATAATAATGTTTTGATAACAAATAAAATATAAACCTAATATAGAGAAGTTTATCTGCAGTAAATATTTAGGACCTAGATACCTATATATAACTTTTTCTTCCAAGGAGGTAACAGGAAGTATTTTTTTTTAATTTAAGGCGCGTCAACATCTATGGCCATTTGCGCCCGGAGCCTTCTCCGTGTACAGCCGGCCTCCGGTGTTTTCTCGCTACAGACAACACTGCCTATCACCGAACTGTGAGCTGTAGATGCTCCTAGAAAGAGAAAATCTAAGGGCAGCACAGCTGGCCTCGAACCCGGGTCTCCGCGTTGCTAGTCTAGAGCGCTGCCGCTGAGATAATCCGAGGAAGTACTACGATCGTTTCAAATGTTCGATATCGAGTTTTCACCGGATATATATGTTTACCCCTGGTACAAAAAAAATCTGGTGTGAAACACTCACCTGACCTTCTTCATTTTCAAGTGGTAATTCAGAGGAAAGCACAGGAAAGCTACTGTTCCCCCCGAACCCCCGAAAATCAATTTTCCTAGGAAAACGTTTCAAATAAAAGTGATTGGTATTTATGTGTGTAGATAGTATAAGAAGTTAAAACAAAATCGTTGGAGAAGGTTTTCGAGAACATCACAAGAACTAGATTGACATACATGAAAGTCACACTTCGGCTTTATCCGAAATATTCGTGTCTAATGCTGCGCAGTACCTAAAACATAATACCAAATTTGAATTTCCTGATTTTTCGTTTTTGAGATATTTTGCTACACACATACATACATACATACATACACACACCACAATTATATATGCCTATAGGGACCATTCGCTAAAAATATTTTTATCGTATTCAGGGGAGCCTAAAACATGTATTTCCGGTGAAAACTCAAATTCAAAAATTCGGCACAATCGCATTACTTCTCTTACGATCGCAATAACTGAAAGTAAAACGTTTTTAGCAAATGATTTTTATGTATGTGCGTATTATGTGTGTGTGTGTGTGTGTGTGTATGTGTATGTATGTGTGGGTGTGCATGTGTGTGTGTGTGTGTGTGTGTGTGTGTGTGTATGTATTTTTTTTTTTTTTAAATATCTTTATTGCCATCATGCTCCGCTCATTTGAGCACTACATGAAATTTACAAAATATTATTACATGTATAAAGTGCACGTTACAGCTTACATCTAAACTAAAATACATATTTATGCGGACAAAATTACATATTGTGAACATGGCTGTTACATGAAAATATTTAGAATTATTTACACTTACTTAAAAATAGTACAAAATATTAAAGTGCGGATATACGACAACACAAACTAATGAAGGAAATTCACATTAATTAACTTGATTTAAAACAATAACTATTATAGATACAATATTAACTACTCTTTTTTATTTGTTTATCATTAATTTTATTGTTATTATCATTATTTTCTTTTAATATTTATTTATATATATATGTATTTTAAAAATATATATTATATATATTTAATTTTTGTTTTAATTTTTTTTTTTTTTTTATTTATTTATTTATTTTTTGTTATTTTTTTGTTTATTTTTTATTTTTTTTTATGTATATATTTAATTTTTTATTTTTTATTTTTGTTTTGTTTATCTTTTTTTTCTTTCTTTCCTTTCCTTTTTTTCGTCTATTATTTATTTTATTTTATGTCATATTTCATTTTATTATTATTATTACTTCAATTATTCAAGAAGTAATATTACTATTGTAGATGAATGTTATTACTCTTTTGACATAATTATTGAAGTGTGCAAAGAATCTTGACTGAAGCAATGTAGATTTCTGCGGAGGCCAACACTCGCCCTGAGTCACCACCTGCTGCATGAGTAACTGTCTCGTCGGCTGCAAGCGTTCGCACTCCCCCAAGAGATGGTCGGCTGTCTGAACCGAAGATGAATCACATGTACAAAATGCAGTTTTGGTTATGTTAAATCTGATCACATAATGTACCATTTTCCCATGTCCAGAAAGAAGCTGTGCCAACCCATAGCCAATGACGAAATGGTGCATTTGGAGACGGCGCTCTACAAAAGGAAGAAATTCTCTAGTGAGAGTACCCGTGGTCGAATTGTCCCAGAGTTGCTGCCAAGCTTCCATGCTGCGATGATGCGCCCAATGTTCCAGTGCCGATTTAGGATACTTGTTGTAAGCAATCGCCAAACCAGAATCCTTTGACGCCGCTTTCGCCATTTGGTCAGCAATCTCATTTCCGTCAATAACCACGTGGGCCTTCATCCATGAGAATGAAATTGTGCATCTGTTCTGCAGTCTACAAAGCCTCTTCCTTATCATATCGATTATAGGGTAGTGGATATCGTTATTCTGCAAAGAGTCCATGGTGATGCTACCATCTGAAGAGATTCTAATTTTTTCTCCCAAAAACGAATTACTTTCAATCCAATTTAAAGCTTTGACTATGGCTAATTGCTCAGCCTGATTGTTTGAGCAATATGCACTGAGACGATTCTGTCCGTAAACCACCACCTGCTCCAATTTTATGACGACGTATGCGCATCAAACAAAGTTATCTTCTTTGCTTTCATCTGTAAAAATCTCAGAATCGAATTGTACCTCTAAATCCATTTGGATGGTTGGAAGCTCAGCGGGATGCAGCCACTCATTCACGCCAACCGGAGTGTCTATCATTGATCCACACCAGCCATCAACTACTTCACGCGTCTGTATCGTGTAAATATCTATATATTGTTCTATTTGAAGATATATCGGCATTACTCCTGCTATTACGCTTGCGGCATTAAACGAAATAGTGCGATAACCCTTGATCAATCGCAGCAGGAAGAGTCTCTGCACTCTTTCAAGTTTCTGCTTATTCTTCTTATGATTCAATGCCAATTGCCAAATGGGGGCAGCATAAGTTATTAAGGGGAGAAATGCGCCCTTATAGATGACGCTCAATGCCTTACTGCCAAGTCCCCAGTGCATCTTGGCAGCTCTTGACAGCAGATTAACGAACTGCGAACTTCTGTCGCCGGAACGTAGGTGGGTCCTCCGTTTCACTTTTGCCAGGTGTTGTCAGAATCACTATGCGGGACCTTTTCCAACACATTGGGAAAATACCACGAGCCAAGCACTCAGCATAAACGCTAGTAGTAGCTGCAGGGTATTGTTCGTATACTCCATTTAAAATTTCGCTTGTTAAGCCATCCCATCCTGGTGCTGCTTTTGGTCGCATGTTCTGAATAGCTTTGCCTACTTCTGCTCTTGTAAAAATGACATCGTCAGCAGTATTAATTCCTCCTTCCACATATATTTTTTTTGCTTTTTTTAAAAATTACAAATCTTATAAAAGCAGGAGTTCAGTAAGTGACAAAAACAAAGAATCTCTTTCTTATAAAAGAATACAAAATAAAGACAAGGCACAAAACAGACAGAAACAATATAGTAGATGATATTAGTTAATAAATTGATAATTTTATAGTAATTTTTAACATTAAACTGAGCAATATCCACCGAGTAGCTTGCAATATGCTATAAAATCAGCTCTTTACTCCACCAACATGAATATAATTTCTATTTTCATTTTGATTAAAATATCACTGAGAAGTTACTACTATGCTTTATAGCCAACATTGAATATTATTTTTAACAATCAAACAGGTTTTTACGAAAGTACACAATGATCTAATTTGATCAACACTAGAACAATTCAATAAACAGTCTAATTTATCTAAACAGGTATTTTTATCTATGAGCAGATGTTGACTAAAGAATTTTAGTCTTTGGTTAGTAAAAAATTTACAGTCAACCAGAAAGTGGGCAACTGTGTCTGATGAGTTATCTGAACAAAGCTTACAGTTAGTGTCCGGGTTAAATTTATAGAGTTTATTTTTCAAGAGGACTCTTGGAAATTTTTTGTTAGCCAATCTTAACTGTGTCAGTATTTTTATACATTCAAAATCCACATTTAATCTCAAGTAGGATTCTTCATTATGAAAATTACTAATAAATCTAATGTAACTATTGTATTTACAATTATAAATTTTATCCATATCCAAACTTATTAGATGTAATCTATAAGAACTGATTAACCTATTTTTACTTTTCTTAACATCCATATAATTATTGGCTTTCCATAAATCCACAGCTCCTATTTTTCCAAGCGAAATTAAAATTAAAGTACACCAGTTAAAAGGAATCTGCTGACAGTCAACCAATCTGTACAACCTATTGTAACATAATCTTGGGATACGCGTATCATCCATTTGGAGTATGACCATCCACCAATTCAGCAATCTTTAAAAAACGTCAAGTTCCAAATGAGCTCTACCAGTCTCAAACCTCACTAAAGCATCAGGGGTTGTTTTAGGAAGCTGCAATAAAGATTTAAAAAAGTATATCTGAACTTTATCGAGCATGTCAGCAAATGAAGCAGCCCATACCTCGGCACAATACATTAGCACGTTGGCGACCATGGAGTCAAACAGCCTTACTTTTGCGTCCCACGAGTCGGACTTACCCTTACGCAAAATCTGTTTAACTTTAGATGAGGCTGCAATTCCCAATGACTTACTATTTAAAAGAAAAAAATATCCGCTTGTCATCTGATATGTTTGAGAAGGAAAATCCGAGCGTTCCTTTCTTCCACATATAACCTCGTATCAGTATGTATCGGCAGCTGCTGAAGAGGATCATCCTCAGGTACGAGTTTCCTCATAATTACCTGTAATGATTCCCTCAGATCAGCAGTAAACTCGCCATCTTCTTTCCGAACTGTAGTGATGCATGTACTTGGATGTCATTTTCTAGCCGCCGCTTTATATATAAAATTCCAAGGATTATTTACAGTGGTAGCATCACAAAAAGTTTTCAAAGAATCAAATTTTGCATCTTTTATTTTCAGCTGGTAACGACGCTTCAGATCAAAATATAATTTTTTCCTTGCTTCACGAAGAACTTCATTGTGATATGTTCGCTGATACAAGCGCCTTGAAGCGTTGACTTGTTTGCGCAAAATATTAAGATCTTACTCCACCAGCTCACAGATTTCGGAACAGGTCTCTTTCCTCTTCGAATTACCGGAATTGAGTTTATGTAAGAAGTTATAATGCTTGTAAAAAATAGTTCCACATCTACTTCAAAGTCGAAAGAATTTTTGAAAAAAATTTCCAAAGAATTATCCATATCAATAGGTTCTAATGCATCATTCTCCCTTCCAGAAAATTACAAAATTGTTTATATATTTGATTATTGAATTCATCCCAGTCCGCTTTTTTGTATCAATTTATAATTAGATACATAAGGTAAAGCCGCACAAGAATTATGTAAGTTAACTTGAAAAGTCAAAGCAGTGATCAGAAAAACTTTCTTTGCGCGGCTGGTACCATTCGGTCACGTAAGGTACAAAAGTTGGTGTTGAAGTAGTCAAATCTATGAAAGTCGAACCTCTAATGGTCTCGAAAGTTGGTATTTCTCTGGGTTCATTTAGTGTGATTAAGGATCTTGAAGCTAAATACTACTCTAATATTTGACCTCTCCCGTTTGTGATTGTGTCGTACCAAGCAGTGGAGCAGGCATTGCTGCCCATTCCTATCAGTAAACGACCATTAGAAACTCAGCATATTATCGATCTCTACAACATCCCTTTCAATTTGACCGTCATATGGCAAATAAACGCTGGCTATCCAAAAGTGAAAATTCCCAACTACCAGTTCCACCAGAACTTTATCTTCATTTGAATTTTGAGAATTCAGTATAGCGTCAGTATTTTCATTAATAATTATAACAGCCGCTCTTATTCTATTATTACCTTTATAATAAATTTTATCATTTGAAGGAAAGGATGAAATTTTATTTGCTACACTATGAGGCTCTTGTATTATTGCAACGTCTATTTTGTTAGAATTTATAAAATTTGTAAGTACATGGTGCGCTCTATTGGATCGTCTGAGATTTATTTGAACGATCGAAATTTTAGTTAAAGAATTGTAAGTTTGTTTATAGGCCATAATCGATGTTACTCTTTTTAATGTTTATTTTATAAATATAACAAGGGCAGGTAGTACTGAGCGCTGCGTGTTTAGTATCCACTTGTTTATCACTGGATGAATACTTGTTGTATTGAATACAATTTACGCATAAATTTTCTGTTTCTCGGGCAGTACACTCTTTAAGTGAATGTTTCGCGGAGCAAAGTGGACAGGTGAGTGTTCCCTTACACTGTGAAGTGTGGTGACCAAATTTATTGCAGTTATAGCAACGACTAATTGTCAAATGATCCACTACAGAACAAACGTTCCAGCCCATTCTAATTCTTCTTTCAATAAACAACTTACGTAAGTTTGCATTTACCTCAATAATTAGAAACCTATTACCTCTTTTATTCTTAAACAAATTTTTAACTTGAATCGTATCACTATCACTAATTATTTCTTCATTTTGTGTTTTTATTACATCTATTGCATTTTCCATTGTGATTTCTTCCGGTATATTACTTACTTTTAGTCTTGGTAGCATTTTGTTTATTTTATAGCGTGAAGTTCCTTATTACAGATTTTATTCACTGCTTCACACAAAGTTTCAACTTCATTTTTAGTTGTACATTCTACCATAACGCCGCCATTGGAAATTCCCTTCATATTTTGAATACCTCATTTTAGTTTACAGGGATCAACCTTTTCTTTTAAAATTTTTTTTGTTTCATTGCTAGTTTGTTCTTTATTTGGTTTTATAACCGTCTTAAATGAGACTTTCTTAAACTTATCCACTGACCTGTTTACTTTGACCGCATAGGTGACTTTCTGCACCGAAGTGTTTATTCATTGCCAATAGTTTTCTATTTAATTCACTTATAACTATTATGCACTCCATTTAAAGTTTGAACAGCTGACAAAATTTCTTTTTTTAATTCGTTTTTTAAATTACCACTCACAACTGCAACATTTCTTAATATATTTATAGCACAGTTAAAACTTTGTTCATTATCGTCCGCCATCTTTCTCCTGTGTGTGTGTGTGTGTGTGTGTGTGTGTGAACAAAATATCTCAAAAAAAAAAATCGCGGGCTCAAACTTGATATTCCGTTTCAGTACCAATGCTTCATCTGACATGAAGATTTCGGACAAAATCATCAAACCTAAAGTCCGACATTACCGAATATATTTTTCAGTTTTTCGCAATTTTCTCGTAAACGGCTCCTACGAGTTTTTTTAAACTTCGTATACTATCTACACACATAAATACCTATCACCTTTTTACTTTCTCTTACTCCTAGTAAGAGGAAGTATTGTAATCGTGTCAAATTTTCGATATCGAGTTTTCACCGTAAATATCCGTTTCGAGGTCCCCTGAGTCCAAAAAAGTGGTTTGTTAGCAATGGTCTGTTGTGTGTGGTGTGTCCGTGTGTGGTATGTATGTATGTGAACAGCATAGTTCAAAAACGAAAAATCGTAGAAAGTTGAAATTTGATATTCCGTTTAGAGGTCACCCAGGGATCTGACTGTACTTATCTGTAAAAATTCCTCAACCGGAAGAACCACTTTACTAGTTGGATTTTTCACTTTGTTGCGATTTTCTCAAAAATGCCTCCGACGATTTTCTTTAAACTTTAAAAATCAACCACACATACAAAGAGCTACAACTTTTATTAGAAACATTTCTCCGGGAAAATGCATTGAAGGGCACTTGTGGGGGAGGGGAGGGGTTAGGTTTCCATCTAAAGTGCTATTTCAGTTTATTAGACAATTCTACCATCTAAATAATGTTAATTAGAATTAAATATTTTGTTGAAATTCCGAGTTTGAAAAAAATCGGATAACCGGAAGTGCGTTTACTTTACCACTTTACTAAATGATTTATTCACTTTTTCGCAATTTTCTGAAAAATGGCTCTGACGATTTTTTTGAAACTTCGTATATAAACTAAACATGCAAAGATCTACAACTTTTATCTAAAACATTTCTCTGGGAAATTTCTTTTAAGAGCACTTTTAGGGGAGGGGTGGGGTTAGATTTTCATCAAAGTGCTATCCTAGTTCATTATACAATTCTATCATCCAACATAATTAGTTAGAAATAAATAGATGGCTGAAATTCCGAGTTTCAAGAAATTAGTAAACCGGAAGTGCGCTTTTACTGAACATTTTATTCAGTTTTCGACAAACTCCAAGGAATTTCATCAAATTTGGTACACAAAACATTAAATTTGTCAATTACTTACAAACTTTAAACTGGAGTAAGAGAAAGTTGTGTGAGTGTTTCAAACCAGATTTTTTTTTTTCCGAACTATTCGAGGTTTTTGGCGTCCGGTTCTTTTTCCGTTTCTCTCATATTCTTTCCTTTTGTTACTTTTTCTTACTTGTTTTATTTATTCAGTTTTCCTGATAATATTATTGTTTTTCCATTCTCTTTTTTTCTCTTTTCCCCTTCACTACCCACCCAATCGCCCCTGTCCTACCGATTCGCCCGTCCTCAGACGAAAAATGTAACAACCAACCGGAAGTGCAATTTTAGTATTTGAAATTTTCATTGAAACAGTTACGATTTTCTTATAAAATTACTTGTTACATAGAAGAAACGTATCACTCTTCTTTGAAATATTTTTCTGAAAAAAAAATATTTTAGAGTATTGGAGCTCTGTCAATTAGTTTAAATTTAAATTTGCCTGAGCTTTCTTGGCTTTGCAAGTGCTTCAAATAAAGTCCCTTACAAGTAAAATCACTCTCCATTTTTATTGTCAGCCCATCTAAACACTGTAACGTTGCAATTTTAAAGAAAATTTCTTGATTAAATTGTACTAGTTAAAGAGGAAGTCGTGTGAATGATTCACACCAGATTTCAGTTTTAAATATTACGTTGTTCACACACACTCACACACTCATACGTAAGCACAAACAAACAAATCTGTTGTGAAAAACTCACATGATTCACCCTCTCTATTCCGCTCTCTTGGAAATTTTATTTCTCCTTATAATGATATTTGTTTAGAGAAAATATCATATTGAAAGAGAGAAAGAAAAAACAAGGAATAAGTAAAAAGAAGAAATTGCTAGGGTGGAACGAAAACAACAGTATATAGGATTAAGCAATCACTAAACATAACATGGAATGATAACGAGTAAACAATAAATGTTTACATAGGTCGGGCCGTACATAGAACGACACTTAGTGTAGCCTCTATGTTAACATCAATAGAAAGTCGGACAAAAACAAAAAGTCTCCAGTTATTTACTAAATTGTATTTTCTAAGCAATGTTTGAAGAAGAAGAGTTTTATCTATTTAACTTGTTAATAAGGAAATAGTGACGTCACATTTTATTCATAACCTATGTTGCTATTTTTCTTTTGCAGCAGTTGTAAAGATAAGAACAAACGTTGTGCAATGTTGTTATGTTCAGCCTTATATGAAATCTTTAGAATGCGCTGATGGGTTTTGAAAATTAAGTACTTTATTTGTAATTGCATTACAACTGGTTCGTTATTCAGTGTCGAATTCAGTAACTCATGGGTTTATGATGGTGGCTTTGAATTGGAAAGGAAAAAGTAAGATTGAATGAGAAACAAGTGTCTTACTTAAGAAAGCTCGATAGGGTACGCTAAGGCGAAAGACAGTTGGAGGCATGCTTTCTCTGCGAAGACAAGGAAATAACAGGTCCGTGTGACTGAAGAGAGAAAGAAAGAGAAGTCCACCCAGTTGATCCTTTTTTGCCGGATCAAAGTGCAGTCATTGAAGAACCATTCCTTTTTACTTTCTATTACTAATTAGAGAAAACATTATGACTGTTCCAATTTTCGATGTTTTCGCCGGAAATACATACTCTGGACTAAAGTGAGTACGAACAAATGTTTTTATTTTAAAAAAAATGCTTATAAGGGGCTGTGTGCGTGTGTACTTCTAGTAATAAATATCGGGCCAATTCGATCAATTGGAAGTGAAACATATTAAATGGTTTTTCAGTTTTAAATGATTTTCTCGAAAACGGATCCAACAATTTTCTTTAAACTTCGTACACTATATACACACACACACAGATCGCTTTTATTTACAACATTTTCCCGCGAAAATCGATTTGTTGGGTGTTCTGGAAAGAACAGTAGCGTTATGCTTTCATCTAAAGTACCACATTAGTAAAATAAATGGTTTTAATACCTAGGCATTATATTTGGATAGAATTCTAAATTTGAAGAAAATCGGTCAACCGTAAATGCGACATGACTCAATAGGTTTTTGGATGTTTTTCGTAAACTATTACAACGATTATCTACTTGGAATGCTTGTTGCATCTTTTAGGTTGGAATTGTTAAATTGTTTATATAGGCACTGACGTCTGCATTGTAGGGATAGACTTTAAGAACAGTTAATAAGTAAAAGGCCATATTGGTTTTGTGTATGTAGAGTCGTGATTGTACTTGTCATGGTGTAACTAAATCCGCGTCGCCTCTGTATTAATAATAAAAATATAAGTTTGTAATAAAAGTGAACAATAATTTTCACCTGCTGAATCGAATTTATATAAACATATAATACATGGAGAGAAACGTATCACTTTTATTTGAAACATTTTTCTGAAAAAATAGATTTTAGAGGGGTATTGGTGATCTATCACCTAGTTTAAATTTAAATTTGTACTAGCTTTCTTGGTTTTGATCTAGAGCGCTCCACATAAGGCTGTTCAGGTATACAAGTAAAATTCCCATCACCATTTTAATGGCCAGCACAACTAAATATTGTAACATCAGAGACATTTTCCGTGGTAGCCTGCTTCATTTTGTGGTCATCGACCGGTTTCGGGCGTTCGCCCATCTTCAGAATGCGTTCTTCAGACAGTGTGCCAACACAGACTCGTACAGAGACTTAGTTTCACACTAACTGAGGTGTTTTTTAAATACTAAACTCTTAAACTAGGTAAAGGGATGTGGCCAGATGGGTGGGAAAACACGTGTTTGGGTTGTTAAAGGGCAAATTCTTTCTTACAGTGGGCGCAACACGCGGGGGTCTAATCTTTAAACTCTGTTGTTGGAGGGAGACTTACTTCACAATTAACTAACCAAAATATTAAGAATATACAAAAATAAAAATAAAAAATAAGATACACAAAATAAATCTAAATAAAATTAAACAACGATTAAACTAACATTTTAAAATTCATTCATTCGTTTAAAACTGAACGATTTTTTGTATAATTAAGTTAATTTTTCCAGTTCCAAAGAATTAAGAAATTCCAGTCATTCTTTCACTTTTTCACGCAACCCTCACATCCTCGCAAGCATGTATACCTAATTATGTTTTCTTATATAATTAAGTTTTTTATTATGCATCCCACAAACCATGTCACATCATCACTCACATACATCATCTGCATACGCACTTTTTTTTTTTTTTTTTTTAAATATATATATACATGTAAACTAGTAAAGTTATATGTACATAGTAGATTTAAAACTAAACCTAACCTTAAAATCTATTTAAGAACTATTTGTTGCGTGTGTAATTGTGTTTCTGTGCTATTGTGGGAAGAGTGTTCTGAATAATGGTTCACTAGCAAATTTTGTCTGTTCATTTATTAAGTTTTGTGTTTTTCGTTTATATATTTCAGGTTGTTCTACTATGTCAAGTCGTCGTCCTTTGTGGCAAGAGTGTATTAGTTTCATCGTGGTCGTTATGTCATCGGGTTTGTGTTTGTTAGTTTTTAGGTGATTGGCGTAATTTGAGTCAACTTTGTCGTATTTGTATGATCTGATGTGTTCGGTAAATCGTTCCTTGATTTTTCTGCCGGTCTGCCCCACGTAAATGTTGTCACAGTCTGGGCACTTCAACTCGTAGACCCCACTGCTGTCATACACGTCAGTGAACTCGGTACGAGTGCGGAGTTTTTTGCCTAATTTGTTGTTTGTCCGGAAGGATGTCTTAATGCCCAGTTTTTTGAAAAAATTGGTGAGTTTGTACGTGTGGCTTCCAATATATGTGAATGTGGCGAATTTGTCTGCTGTTTTTTTGTCAGTCCTATTTGGGTGGTGTGGTTCGTTTTTGAGGAGTTTATTAACGATGTTTGTATTGTACCCATTGTTTTCAGCTATTTTGTAGATTGTCTGCAATTCTTGTGTGTGGTTCGCGGGTGTGAGGGGTGTGTATTTAAGTCTGTTCGTTAGGTGTCTAAGTGCAGCTAGTTTGTGTTGGGTGGGTGGTTGGAATTGTGCGGTATGATAGCATCCGATGTAGTTGCTTTTCTGTATATTCCGTACTCTATTTTATGGTCGGTTCTTGTGAGTTTCATGTCCAAGAAGTTGAGGGTGTTGTTCGTTTCCTTTTCGTATGTGAATTTTATTTTCTTGTTTATGTTGTTAAGGTACTGTACTATTTTGTCTACGTCTATGTCGTTTTGCAATATGAGGAATAAATCGTCCACGTATCGTGCATAAAACGTTACGCCGAACTCCTCTTTCAGTTTGGGTACGTAAGTTTCCTCCATGTTTTGTATAAATATTTCTGATAGTATGGCCGATGTGGGGTGCCCCATTCCCAGTCCGTCGGTGTCCCATCGCATCGTGTCATATCTTTACTCTCACCATTCATTCTATCATTTCATTATAAAGTCCAGTGCAGTTAGTGTAAACTTAGCTACATTATATTAGTGTCTTCATATCTCGTTCATTTAATCAAACCTAATTTCTCTCCTCAACAACTCCATTATAAATAACTTTCCACAAATTCCGCATAACTATCCAAATTAACTTTTTTTTGGTTAAAGGAAAGTGATACTTTAAAGTTGTCCAGTTAGCATAAAGAAAATCGTTGTAACCTTTGTAGAGAAAATTCCAGAAAACTAAAATACTCATTCCGTAAAATCGCACTCCAGCAAACCGATTTACTTCTAATTTGGAATTTTATAATGGTACTAACGTATATTAATATTACGTAGGTGGTAAAACTGCATCATACTGAAATGGCAATTTAGACGAAAGCATAACGTTATTAAAGATATTTTCCAGCTCTGGGGAACCAACCACAACAACATAACGCTATTGTTCCCCTAGACTTCCCAAAATCTCCATTTCCCTGGGTAAACGCTTTAAATAAAAGTGATAGGTATTTATGTGCGCAGACAGAATACGAAGTTTAAAGAAAGTCTTTGGAGCCATTTTAAAAGAAATCACAAAATGATTAAGCATTCAGTCAAGCCACACTTCCGGTTGATGGAATTTCTCCGATATCTTGGAGTCTGATGCGGTGATAGTACATAACGGAATAGGTTGAGCAAAATAAGTTGTGTTTCCTGCAACTTTTAGTTTTTGAGATATTCTGTAAAACATACATACACACACACACACACACACACACATACACACACACACACACACACAGAACGTTCGCTAAAAACATTTCTTTCTTATTCAGGGGGCCCCAGAACATCTATTTTCGCTAAAACTCAATTTCAAAATCTGGTCGAAGTAAGTAATACTTGTTGGAGTAAGTGAAAGTAACAAGATCCTTAAGGAACAAGTAATATTACGTAATTACCGTAAGTATTATTTACGGTAAATGGTGGGCAATTTTTCATTATTCCTGCCTCAATATTTTTCACTTTCCTTAGTAGTTTTGTTAGGAGGCGATTGTGGATAATTGAGGAGATAGCTTTGTTTTATGGTCGGGTAAAGAGGACAGGATTTAGATAACAGGATATATATGATGGTGAATGATTTTGTGTATGTGTGTGTGTGCGGATAGGACAGGGATGCTGTTATTGTACAAAGATGGAAGTTAGTGGAGATTCGGTGAAAGGCAATGAATGGTTAGTTTGTATCCATGACTCCGACCGCCTTTTCCCCACTAATAAGGGAATTGATGGTAGGGATTTATTAGAGTGAGTGGTAGAACAGTATCCTCTCTCTTCAAGAGGATTCTTCCTCCTTCTTCAGCTGTATAATAGTGCATGATTAATAAGACCCTAGTGGGTTATATTAGGCTCTTTGCTCAGTCCGCATTAATCGGGCGGCTTGCTTAAAGTCCCCCCACACACACACCGGTGGTATATAGACTCTCCACCCTTCTTCATCAACTACAAGAACACCACATCATACCCCACTGCACAGTACTCTCATTCTAATCAAACAAATTAATTTCCACAAGCTGGCTGGAATCGGAGTCTCCATTAGTCGTTATAATTATTATAACAATAGTAATAATTTTTTATTAGCCGCCATTTTTAATTCAATTTGGCCCGAATTAATTTCAAATTAACTTAGCAAATAATTTTCATTGTACTCAATCATTAAATTAGGTATGGAAACATACAAGAGAAAACAAAGAAAACTGTCGATACTTTTTCGAAGAGGAGCTTGACATACTTACCAGCAATTATTCAAATTTTATTCAAACTGGAATGTTTACTTTCTCTTACTACTGAGGTGAGAGGAGTGTTGGCAAATGTTCGAAATTGAGTTTCACCGGAAATAATGTTTGGTGGTCTCCTGCAGTTCGAGAAAAATGTTTTTAGCGAATGTTCTGTACGTTTGAACTCATAGGAGTATGTGTGTAAACAAAATATCTCAAAAACAAAAAAGTCGTAGGAAGCTGGAACTTGGTTCTAGACACTGCAGCTTCCCAGCCATCCGAGGCTCTTCACAAATCTATTTTACTGGAAAAATGTTTCAAAATTATTTTTAAGCGAAAATCGCAATGAATTGAAAAACATTACATACCATTAGAGTAGCACTTTCATTTCATGGATTTTGACTCACACCTTGTTGTCCAGGAGCGATTCCCGGCACTTAAATGGAATATCAAGTTTGTGCTTCCTGCGATATCGCGTTTTTGAGATATTTTGTTTAAACACATCATTCGTTAAAAAACATTTATTTCCGGTGAAAAATTCAATTTCCTAATTTTAATAAGATCGCAATTCTTCCTGTAACTAGCAGTAAGAAGGAAATTATAAAAATTAAAACAAGAACATAACGTAAAATAAATAAATGAAAAAATGCAGGAAGCAAAGAAGTGGAAATATGAAAATCTGTTTTAATTATTAATGAAAGATTCCAACGGCGCAGACATTACTAGGAAATGTGTAGCAGGAAATGTGTTGGCCTTCTTCAGGAGCTGTTCACCGTTAGCCGTTGGTTCTACTGTGAAGCATCCAGTAGAGTGTGAGCGAAAAACCCTTAGTAAGCGGGAGCGGGAGAGAGACAAGTTGCCATGAATTTCCCAATTTTCTCCCTCCTACTTTGTGACATGCCTGGCAAATGGGCTTACAGATAGTGGTAGCCGCAAGGCTACAGAGAAAGAAACCAGAAGCTGTGCGGGACCTAATTGCCGTACATCCTGACATCTCTCTTTAAATATATATATATTTGCCCACCTAATCTAAAAAAAACGTGCCTTCTAAAAAAGAATTTACCCTTTTTCTGGGAAAACTGGACCCCGGCAGCTAGTTTAAAGTTACTACCTTTTGTATTGTCTCTTACTACTGTAAGACAAAATAATTGTATACGAGGAATTGCATAATTAAATAATCTGTTAATTGAAAGAAGGTCCCCCACAAATGTTTTTCCCATTTTTCACAAAAACAATCCTTTAAATTTAAAAATCAATTTTCAGAGTTCACATGCTGGTTTCACTTCAGCCATCCACACTTTTATCTAAAACATTTTTTTTTTTTTTTAATATTCTCTTATCGCTACTGGAAGAAGTGTTGAATCGTGTCAAATTTTCTACATTGAATTATGACCGGAAAACATTAACCTATAAATATTTGTGGTGAGCACAACACCTATTTTTTTAGAGATAAGGTCTACCTAATTTACACTACTTTTGTAAAGTAACGTCATCTGCCAAGGCTAAGCAAAATTTGTTGTTGCAGTTTCAAGTTAAGTCGAATTCCTGAACTGCACCACCTCCCAAAATTCAATTTTCCCCGAAAATATATCAAAGTAAAAGTTTTTTCAAATAAAAATATGACAAGGCTTTTTTACTCCTAATAATAGGAAGTATTGCGACTGCGCCAGGTTTTCGAAGTTGAGTTTTCACCGGAAATACATGTTTTGGGGTCCTCTGAATACGAAAAAAATGTTTGTAGCGAAGGTCTGCATGTGTGAGAGCTTATTAACAGAATATCTCACAAACGAAATAGTGGCAGGAAGCTTAAACTTTTCCGTTTAACGGATTACACCGCACTCAGACACGAAGATTTCGAACAACATCCATCAACTGTACAACAATGCGACAGTGTAACTTACTGGATTTTTTGTATCAGTTTTTCGTGATTATTTTGAAAATGAGTCCGATTTTTTTTTTTTTTTTTGAACTTCGCAGACTATCTACACCATAAATTCCTATCACTTTTACTTGACACACTTCCCAAGAAAATTGAGTAGCGTTAGAAAATGGAGTAGCAGAAAATGGAGTAGCAGAAAATGGAGTAGCAGCTCCTGTGCCGTTCACAGGCGGGGCGCAGCCTACCTACACTTTCGCACAGTCTACCCCAACTACCTCTACCTCGGCTTTACCTACCCCTGGTTACTTAACCATGTATCCACCTACTCCCTTACCTTACATGGTGCCATTTGCGGACTTAAAGTTTGATGGATCCTCTACCTTTGGGGCAGAAGACTTTTTAATGTCATTGGACGAGTGAAAGAAAATCTATGGTATAGGATGCAACCCTAATCCTATGGCTTCCCCAAATGCTAACAGGCACACCCCTGCTATGGTATCGCCTTAATAAGTCTTCGTGGGTCCAATGGGAAGACTTCGAACGAGATTTCAGAAATACATTTTTCCCATTTGACTATCAGGATAGATTAAAGCGTGAGATAGAGCGCCGAACTCAAGGGGAACGGGAAGATATCTCCACCTTCAGTATTCATCTCCGCGCCCTCATGAGTCGCCTATTTAAACCACCTTCCCTTGAGGAACAATTAGAGAGAATCTATAAGAATTTACTGCCGAAGTATCAATACCATATACGTTTTTCAGAACTAACTTCAATTGCCGATCTGCTTAGGAAAGGGCAAGAGTTCGAGCAACTGGAGGCAAGGGCACAATCCTTCCGACCTCCTCCTCCTAAAGAACAATCTCTCTCCCCGACACGGCATACGAAGCAACAATCCAGCCCAAGAAAATATCCAGTGAAGACGATGATTTCCTCGTATGTAGGGTCCAACCATAAGTCCTGGGACATGTACTTACCTGAATTTATGTATGCCTTGAATACCTCAGTCCACTCCTCCATTGGATGTTCTCCTGCTTACTTAAATCTCGGAAGAGAGCTTATGCAACCTCATACTAAGACCCCTTTAAACTCACTGCCCATAGAAGGCTTAGAGCCTAAAAATGATAAACCTTGGCGACAGCATCTCAAAAAACTTAGGGAACTTAGGTTACTAGTTGAGCAACATCTACTACAAGCTAGCAAGAAACAAGCCCCCTACTACAATCTGCGAAGAAAGGAGGCGAAGTTTCAAGAAGGTGAGAGGGTGCTGAGGCGCCATCATCCCCGTTCAGATGCCCAACGCCAATTTGCGGCAAAACTGGCTCCCAAGTTCGAAGGTCCTTTGGTCATCCAAAAATTTGTATCGACCAATGTATGCGAGCTGGCCACTCCGGAAGGGACCAAGGCTGGTCGTAGTCATGTCGCTCAGCTTAAGAAATTTCACGAGTAAGGCTCGGAGGTCCATCGCCGGAAAGGATGGGAGGAGATGTGACCAAATAAATTGTTGGTGCACTCGTGTAGCCAATAGATGGCATGACCTGCCCTAAGGGCAAGGCCTAGGGCTCTCTCTCCGCCGATAGATAGCAGAGTGGTGCCAGCGAAGAGTAGGAGAACGGCCGTCTGACTGTCTTGCCGTACGTATGTCGGTGAGTAGGTCTGTGTGTCTGTCTGCCTGTCTGAAAAAGTGGCGAAGTGAGCGATATACCGTGGTACCACGACGGACATTCTCTGCGGGATTTCACTGTGAAAACGTGTAAAAGTGAATATCGGGTTAATCCAATTAACCAGGCGCCCAACGAACAATAATAATTTTGTTATACGTAATGATAGTGAGTAGTTAGTAATTAATCTATGTATCTTAACTTTAGCCATATATATCTTTAACATTACCTATGTCTTGTGTCTTATCCAATAAATGAAAATTTGTATATTATTTCAAGTAGTTATTTCAGTTTATTTCAAGTATTATTGAACCCAACAAAATTTCTGGGTTACACTACATAATATTTAACACATAATAAAAGCACATTAAGAAATTTCACGAGTAAGGCTCGGAGGTCCATCGCCAGAAAGGATGGGAGGAGATGTGACCAAATAAATTGTTGGTGCAGGCTTCCAAGCAAACAAAATGAAGCAGGCTTCCACGGAAAATGTCTCTGATACATAATAAAAGCAATGAATCAGAATTCTAAATTTGAAGAAACTTGGTTAACCGGAAGTGCCTTTTTATTGTATTGGTTATTGAGTTTTTGAAATTTTCTCGGTAACGGTTACAACGATTTTCTGTAAGCTTGGAATGCTTGCTGCATAGATAATAACTTATCACTTTTATTTGTAAGATTTTTTTGAAAAAAATTATTTTAGAGAGGTAATGGGGGGTCTGTCAGTTAGTTTAAATTTTAATTGCACAAGCTTCCTTGGTTTTGTCTTAAGGGGACCTTACACTTTCATTCGGAATGTCATTCTAAATGAGTCATTCAGAATTTAGCAATCCTGAAGGAAGGTACACCTATCAATCAGACTGACATTCTGATTGAGAGCATTTTAGTTTAGTTTAAAATGAACTGTCATTGAGTGTGTTGTATAGTGTTGGACAATCGAGAAAAAAAAGAGTGAAATGAAGAAAACTTTCTCTTACTCCTAGCAAGAGGAAGTATTGTAATCGTGTCAAATTTTCTATATCAAGTTTTCACCGGAAATATCCGTTTTGAGGTCCCCGAGTCCAAAAAAGTGGTTTTTAGCGAATGGTTTGTGTGTGTGT
>JAAEAF010000361.1:0-193905 GCA_011037195.1 Triatoma infestans
ACAGCCGGACTCAAACCTGGTCCTCCGCGTGGGTGTCCAGTATGCTAACCACTTAGCTATCCCCTTCCCGGGCGGAGCGCCCGTCAAATCCTTCGACGGTACATATACTAACTCGTAATTGTTATTCACATTATTCAAATAATTCAAATATAGTCAAATTATTTTATTATAAACAGTGGTGACTTCTTCATTATATCTTAATCTCTAAAACATAAAGACATTTAAGGCCCTTTCAATAACGCTCGTATTACAAAACCCGTTAACACAATACATACGCCAAATACATTATTATGTCATATTGATATTCAGTGGCCACAATAGTCAAATCAATGGAGTTATGAATCTTTAATATTTTTAACCGTTTCTATCGCAATAAAATTGAATGACTGATATATATTTAACTGAATCCAATATTCAAGAATTTTAGATCCTTGAACAAATTGAAGGACGTTCCTTGACCGCTAGTTGAAAAGAATAAATTCTATCAGTCTACATTCCAATGGCCTCTCCCCCATTACATTTTCCTACAGAGTGCTATAAACCTCCTTAATTACTGAAACAAAATTTTGTAATAGAAATTAATAACTAGTTTGTCATGTGGGTTAAAAAAAAAAAATAAATAAGCAGTTTCAATTTAATTACTAACGGAAAATATACATTACTGGTGGAATGATGAAAATATTATCAGTTACAATAAAACTACCTTGTAGTTTAATAATATTCCAAGTGTAACTTATTATTTACTAACTGACATTTTTGTTTACATTACATTGATGTAATTATTATATGCTTCATTTATTTATACTTTTACGTCATATCACTTTCATTTTTTATTATTATTTTTTTTTTAATTATGTTTAATTGAAAAATAATGTCACTTTAATGTTTAATCATTTTGATTATTAATGAGTTGGTGTAGTGGTTATGAGAATGGTCTAGTAAGTGGGAGGTCCCCAGTTCGAGTCCTACCTATAACTGCTAAATTTTTTATTGGATCAAAAATGTTAATAGTAAAGTAGATGCTTCCGCCTACGTCCACACACCTAATTTGGCAACGGACCTTAAGCCTGCCTGAAAAAATAGGCATTACTATACTTTACTTATCGCAAAAAATCTTTTTTGAATCACCTTAAAAATTATAAAAAGTTAATATTTTGACCTATAAGTTTAAAATGAATGTAGATTGTTGAAAAATTTGGTCAGTTTAAAAATGAAACAAAATTTACTTTACCAACATTTCGTGTTATATTAAGACATCATCATTTGGGTTATAAAATAAGAAATAGCAATGACTAAACAAAAAAGTAAAATCACAAACACACAATCCCAACAACAATAACAATTTATATCAAGTTAAGCATACCTGTAAAACATAATTCCACACAATCAACAAAATTTAAATTACATAAAAAATTCCAATACTACCTCTAAAACAGCAGTTAGAGAAGGTAAACAAAAAAAAAAACAAATTTGTAAAATAACCTTACGCATAGCCAAAGTCTAGAAGAAATAACAAAAATATAACCTCAGCATAAATGATTTTATCTGGTATTTTATCCGTTATAGCCTGCATATTCATTTGTTTCGTGACCGGTTTTGGATTTTCATCCATTGTCAGAGCAAATTCACCAAGTTCGTGTAGAAAGTTCACTTGAACGTAAATGTTTCTGTTACACTCCCACTTGTTGGTTTGTTGGTTGTATACATGTGGGGAGGTTATAAGGTTATATTTGGGCTACAAAATATGAATTATAAATTTATATAATATATAAATGTTTATAATAATTCCATTTTGTCACTGAACACACACACATAGTAACATAACCAACCTTATAACCTCCCCACATGAATACATGTGGCAATGGTTTTACCAGTCAAGATAACAAACCAACAAGTGTGAGTGTAACAGAAACGTTACGTTGAAGTGTACTCACTTACACGAACTTGGTGAATTTGCTCTGACGATAGATGAAAATCCGAAACCAGGAATAAAATGAATATGTTTGCCACGATGGATAAAATACCAGATGTTATTCAGCATTGTGGACCCTATCCACATATTCAATAAATGATATTATACAATATCAAATTACAGTACATTGCATAGTGAGATTATATTTATGCTGAGGTTATATTTTTGTTATTTCTTCTAGACTTTGGCTATGTGTAAGGTTATTCTACGTATTTTTTTTTTTAACTTCTCTAACTGCTGTTTAGATGTAGTGTTGGAATTTCTTATGTAATTTATATTTGTTGATTATGGAATCCATGAAATTATGTTTTGGCAACCATAACTATATTTTATTATAGAAAAAACTCAGGAATGCAAGTATACATGATATAAATTGTTATTGTTGTCAATTTCATCATTTTTGTATCATAAAAGGAAATATATATGTTTTATTTTTTGTTTGGTCATTGCTATTTGTTATTTTGTAGCCCTGATGATGTCTTATTAGTATAAGACGAAACGTTGGCCGAATAAATTTTGTTTCATTTAAACTGACCCAATTTTTCTTGAATCTACATCCATTGATGTTCTAGTTATAGAAAAATTATACTTCAGATCTAGTTATTGAAAAATTGCTTTTAGACTCCTCCATGGATTAGGAGTAACAAAGATCGTGTTTAACTTTTTTACCAGTCAAGATAAGGTTACTCTGAATTTCTAAAAATTTTTAAATCCTAAGCATAGACTAAAACATTCCATTTTATTTATTTAGTTATTTTTTTTTTTTTTAATTTAAGGCGCGTCAACATGTGTGGTCATTGTGTCCGGAGCCTTCTCAATGCCCTACCGACCTTCGGACCGTGTTCTCTCGTTACAGACAACACTACCCATCAGCGGGCAGTGATTTTCTCTTCCTAGAAGCCTCTACAACACCGGGCAGTGTTGTAGAGGCTTCTAGGAAAAGAAAATCCAAGATCAGCACTGCTGGACTCGAACCCGTGGACCATTGCTAGCCTAGCACACTACCATTGAGATAAGCCTTTCCTTTTTTTTATTTTTTTTATTCAATTTAGTGCTTATCTTGCGTTACAGATTGCATTGAAATTGAGTTTTACAAGTTAGTACAAACGCGATTCTGTATTAGTTGCCTTCGCCATAAGAAGGCCTTTCAAAACGTCAAATTGTTCGTCGTTAGTTGTTGAAACAGGTTTTTTAATTACTGGTAATATTGAAGACAGACCTCAAAAAATGTAGACCATGTTGTTCGAAGTGAGTTCCCACTATATTGGCTTATTAGAACAGTGGAGAGATGGCATTGAAAATACACTAGAGGTTGGCGGGGGAATATTTTAAGTAAGAATAGAAGATGCCAGTTTCATTTATTCAGTTTATTGCTATCTTGCTTATTGAGCCGCATTAATTGAGTTTTATAATTAGTAGAAGAATTTGAGTGTACTGCGCACGCGATTCCTTATTGATGCATGTATTGTGTGTAGAAGGTCTTTCAACCCGTCAAATTTTAAGTGTTGGTGCTACATATAAAAAAAAAACCTATGGCGCAACAGCTTATGAAGGGCCAAGACTTGCCAGACGTTGATTTGAATAGGGAGGCAACAATCACGCCGCAGTTCCCACACCGTTTAGTTCCGGCCTTCGCTACCTACGGGTAGGGCGATACTAACTGTAGCTTCCCACTTTTTATAACGATGCTGGGTCAACACCGACTTTGCCCTCACAGGAATCGAACCCTGAATTCTCACACCAAAGGCGAGTGCGCTAGCCACTACGCTAACGCGTGAGGACGCTGCATTATAAACTATTTTGAAATTTACATTGCTATTAAATGATTTTCATATAACTTCATATTTTTGAAAACATAATTACCTCTCTCTCTCTCTCTCGTCGTATTATTCTCAAAGGTTAATAGAACCTTACGGTAATTTCAAAGCAGCAATTTAGAACAGAGCCTATAATCACCGTTATCTCAAAAATTCAACAATAAAAACATAAACATTGACCGACACTTCAAGGTGGAGATTTTCTGGTCCATATCTAAGCATAGTTAAAAAAAACGAAAAATCGAAGAAAGTTCGTTCCGTTTAAGTATCACCATGAGATTTGACAGTAAGTTATCTATCAAAATTCCTCAACCGAGAGTGCGTAAATGGATTTTTCTCAAAAATGGCTCTAATGAATTTTTTTTTTTTTTTTTGAACTTAGTATATCAACTACGTATATTAAGAGCTACAACTTTTATTTGAAACATTTCTCGGGAAATATTCATTTAAGACGGCTTTTGGGGGAGGGGAAGGGTAATGTTTTTCTATTAAAGTAAAGTGCTAATTTATTCTATTATACGATTTCTTCATCTAAATAATATTACTTTATTAAAATTAAATTTTGTACCCAAGATTTCTGAGAGTTTTGACGACAGAAAATACGTATTTCTTCAACAGTGTTTCTCCGGGAAAAACACCAATGACGTCATCTTTAATAAATTTATTGTACTAACCATAAATATGGAAACCTATCTCACTTCTCATAAAGTTTATTTAAACAAGTTTAGGAGGTTATGAGAGGTTATGCTTTGCACAGGAAATTAAGATTCTCACATTGATATAACATTGAAGACAACTAAATATCTACTAAGAGAATTAGAAGTTTCTCATTTATAATGAGAAAGTTTCTCATTTATAATGAGAAAATTTCTCATTTATAACTGTGTAAATTGCAGAATGAGAAAGTTGTAGGGAGTGTTTTACATCAGATTTTGTTTTGTTTTAAATAAAAGTTTTTTTTTTTAAAAAGGAAAAAAAAAATTTAATTACTTTTTAATATAGATAAGAGTAATTACTATCATAAAAAAATAAAATAGAAAATAAATTGATTCTTACCTTTTAATAAGACTAGAAGAATTAACAACAGTCCTTCCAATGCAATTTTCAATTGTGAAATCATGATAGTATAAACTTGTTAATTCACAAACCTGTTTGATAGAAAACAACAGTGAAAGACTAATAAGTTATATCAAAATATAAATATAGAAACTAAATTATTGTAAACTTTCCTACAGGACTAAATTTTTTTTTATTTTAAACTTTACTGTTCCCAGTACTATGCCAGATCGTGGATTACCGGGTCCGAACTAGTTGGCACTGTTCAAAAATCTAAATACTACAATTCTATGCCCAAGTCATGTGTGAACGTCTAACGGTTAATTTCTTCTATGCTTCATTGTTCCTTCTTTCCATACTAATTAGTATCATTGTTTTAAACAGTAAACAAAAATATTTACATAAATTTCACCTAATTTTCTCTCAAGGGCTTTGCTGTTATAATTTTATTGTTAAATTCATCTGAATTCTAATTATTATTTCAATCTGCATCTTCTTACTTTTATCAATTTATTTTACTTCTTTAGTGCTTTAGTATTGTTACCAACACCTTCAAATTATAGTAATCTAAAATTTAAATAACCTGCATCAGCCCAAGTCAATGATGGAAAATCCATAAATTTAGATAAAAAGGCAAAGAGAACTTTGGTCGAGGAGTATCTGTAAAATTTGGGAAGTTGTAGGTAAAGTGTGTGGAATTAGGTTGCCATGTAAGTACGATATCTTTTGATATTTGATTGTGGTCGACTAGTCCAGGAATCCCAATAGATAACCTCCTAAGGCTAAATTTGTGGGCCTATCGAAGGAAAAGAGTATTGGAGTAAGAAGAAATACGGAAGATGCCACATGAAGTATGGTCCTCTAACGACATTCTGGACGGGAGAAGGTCTATTCTAAACTCCAGGGGTAAACTATCAATTTTCACAGTCTCTCAATCAATCAGCTAGTCGATTATTTTTTTCCTCAATCCCTCACAAATACACTGAGAATTATCATCACTCATTCAGGCACAATCTACTTCTCCCTAACTCACTACAGCTACTCCTAATTTCACATCCGCTTACCTACATCTTCCCAAATTTTACAGATCACTGCATGCATTGTAGATCACATAAAAGAAACCACAATCGATATACACAGTACATTTTTTTGGGGGGGGTTGATTCTTTTGTCATTCATCGACCAAAAACCACTATAGAAAAACTTGAAGAAATAATTTCTGAAGCCTGCAAAGAAAACCGTTCCTGATTCTGTAAACTGTGCACTCAAATGAAAACTGGGCAAAAAGGGCGTGTTTATACTGGTGCCCATTTTGAAGAATTAAAGTTCAATTTTATTACCTTATTTAACAACTCGTATCCCAAAAACAATGTGGAATAATAGCCACCAGAAGGTAGAGAATTTCACTACTTTCAAAATTAAAATATCTCTGCAAATATTCACCAACGGTTTTTTAACTCTTTCAATTACTATTTTTCATTAAAAAAAAATCTATTTCAAGAATTCGTTAAAAAAAATAAAAAATCTGATCCAATTTGAAGTAAAAAAAGTTGGTTTCGAAATATCTTATTTCTGCAGCTTGTAAAAAAAATAATTGTTGACAAAATTAAATAAAAGAGTATAAACTTGGACTGCTTATAAAACTATCAAACGACCATGCTAGCTTAGTTTTTTTGGAGGCGTGGACTGCAAAACTGAGATATATTGTGATAATGCATTCGATTGCCGGTTTTCGCCTTGGATTTTATTTCATGTATTAATGAATAAAATAATGTAGTAAAATATATTTCTAACCGCTTTCGTCCACGACATCAGATTGGTAGTTTAATGTAAACTCGGACTGATAAAAATAGGCATACTTAATTTTTTTTATAAAAACTATCACTTTTATTTGAAGTATTTTTCTGCAAAACTTGACAACTTGGGGACCTGTATTATTAAATTTAGACTCTATCATTACTGAGCTTTGCTTTGAGGATTGAATTAGAGATTACTGTCAGGTTAGCAAAGTATATTCCCACCATAATTCTTTGTATGTAATACCAACCTAACTAAAAGTTTATTAAATAATTGAACTTTGAAGAAAATGTATCAAACTAATAGAAATGTAATATTAGCAATAAGAGAAAGCCTGTGAGTGTTTCAGCCCAATTTTGTTTTTTTTCTTACATTTTATTACATAAAATGCATTCATAAATTGTTCAATGTTTAAACTATTAGGCCACTGGAATTAATGTTGCCAAAAATGTACAGGTTAGTAAGTAAAATGTAAATAAAGTGGTAAAAATGTATTTATTGACTTACACTTGTTTTAGACGCTTCTTATAAAGTTGTAGAAAGAAGACTGTTTGTTTTACAACAAGAATTCCATTAACCATTTTATTAGTTATCAGTGAAAGTGACCAGGATTAAGTGAAATGCAGAGGGGACTTGTTTTGTCTTTGAATAGAAAAAAAAAAAGAAGAAATGTAGCGGCCACTTTAGGGTCAGTTTAATTTTGTTTAATTTAAGTCAAAATAATTAAAAGAAGTTGTTCATGTTTATATATGTTTAATTGTTTGTGTTTGTTTTATTGCTGCACATTGGAATTTATATAAAAAAAGAAAAACTGATTATATGTATACCAAGTTTACTTCTAATCGTCTTCCTAACGGTTCTTAGTGTGAAAGTGGAGTGGTGTTTAGACGCTTTATTAACTTGGTTAGATCTAGTTCAGTTGGTTGAAGAAAAAAAAACAAACAAAGCTTACAATAAGGCATTCAGTGTAGCTTATTAATTGTAAAAATAACATGTTAATTGCGTCCATGCTGCCCGAATAGCAGTAATTTGTTTAGGAATCATGCATCTGTAATTACATAATTTTTTTTTCTCTTCTTTTACATTCCAAGTTAATATTAGGCACATCAACATATTTTCTTTCGGGCAATTCAATAAATTACGAGACCTGCGAGGCAAAGTTTTGACATCCTTATTTCGCAATTAAAAGTAAAGGATGCCGACGTAAAAAAACAATCAACGTGTAATACCAAATACGGTAAAAATAGCTTTGACTTTCATATTATCTATGGTATTCCTACAAATGTTAATTTATTATTAATCTATTATTTTCAGAATAGAAGAATGGAAAGAACTTTAATTAGTTTCATGATTATATTTTGCGAAATATTATTAAGTTTTCATGGTGAAAAGTTATTGCAAATTCAAAACAAACATTTTTGATTGGCTATATTTAAAATATATCCCAGTTACTGATTTCTTTACTGGATTATTTCTATGATGTAGTCACTGGATATCAAGAGTTTTCTTAAATCAAAGTGAATTTAAACATTTCTTACAGGTAATGCTATTTTTATAACATCAAAATGAAATTCTATTTTAACTTGTAGTTTCTTTTTTTAATATCTCCGCAAAGAACTTTGTTATATCAATATAATCCTAACTGTATATTGAAGCAGTTGCAATTGAATGTGTTAAAGTATTTATAACAAGTGTATATCCTCCAGTGGAAGTATATTTGTAATATTATATTGTCATATAGTAATATTAATTACTACCTTTACTTCAAGAAAATTATAATATAATTAGAAAGTTATTATAACATTAAAATTACATTGAACTTGAATTTAATTTTTAAGCCAAATTTGAGAATGAAATTAAAGTTTAAAGTAAAATAAAGTATAAAACTTTATTTATTATAATTAATTCAATTTCCGGAATAAATTCGACGTTAAAGGCTAAATGAGATTAGTTAGTAACAATACAATTTCTTAGAAACTCCATGAACTTTTCTTTAGAACAGTAAAATTGAATTACATAGCATCATATTCTAAATTCATAAAGTCTTTATTACAAAGCTCACTTATTATCTTTTAGTTCGCTTGTCAATTTTTTTTTTATTACAAATGAATATTACAACATAATATTTTATTAAGAAAAAAATATTTAATTAAAGTTATATAATAAAAATCCCTGTCATCTATAACCCTCAGTATAATTATTGTATTAAGCAGTAATAATTGACTTTTTTTTTTGTTACTAAAATTACATATTAGGCCAAACTTTCAAAATTCAAATAAATATTGTATTTTGGTTTATTAAAGAATGCTTGTTTATTCAATTCTAAAGGTAATTTTGTTTTTGGACTTAATTTAAATTTGAATTTTTCAATTATTTTGGCAAGTCCTAATTTCATTTCCACCATTGAGAATTTCATTCCTGGAGAAAAAGAAAAAATGTTAGTAAATAAAGTATAAACAATGTTTTTATATAGGAAAAAAAGGTGAATATTATTCTAAATTTATTTAAGCATTGATCAGAGCCAAAAATAATATTGATCAGCTTATAATCGATTATCATGTTATCAATTTATTATGTATGATAACTTAAAAATTTATTTACTTATGGGAACAATTGAAACTTCTAAGTTACAGGATCTTAAACTAATTATTTATTTAAAATTAGTTTATTCATTTTTAGAATAATATGGAATATTGATACTTCGATTGACGAACTGCGAAACTCCTAAACGTAAAGCTATGTACACGGGATAGAAAACTAGCTTATAGTTTTTACTATAGGTATAGTAAACTAGCAAATATGTTCACATGAGTTCTAGTTATAGTCAGCTATACGCAAAATTTTGCTATCCTATAGTCGAACTATAGCCATACAGAAATATTACTATACAAGTGGGCCACAAGAGCAGGAATCAAAACTAGACTTATAGCATATTTGTAGGGTGCTATAGTTGAATTTTGAGCGTACTTCAATTTTTGGTTGAAATGTTAAAAAAAAAGATTACCGCTTGTCATGTAGTTATTATAAACCACAAAAGAATGGAGGCAAGAAGAAAGAAAAGATCTTGGATAAAACACTTCGTGATCAATTTAATAATACTGAAGAAAATTGTTGTACGAATTTGTATAGAGGATGAAAATTGTTATCGCAATTTTGTTCGAATGAATGCTGAGGACTTTCGACTATTTATTGGAAAGAGTTGAGCCACTAATTCAAAAACGCGGCACAAATATGAGAGAGCTGTATCTCCAACGACAAAGCTTTCTATAACATTACCGAATGTAGCTGCAGGCTAAACAATTAATCGGAGACCAAGTCTCATTCCGCGACCAAACTACAATTTCTTCATTTTGTGACATTTTCTTTTATATTTATAATTAATTTGCATTCAGTGTATTAATATGTTAAAATATATTGTTCTACAAAAATAAAAGCAAACTTGTAAAACAGAATAATAAAATTTTGATATTTATAACCTTCATTTGTGTACTTTAAACCAGTGCATGAATAACCTCCACTAGTTTACCTACTTGCCGCGAGGGAAAGAGAACATAGAAAAACCGCCAGAGCTAGAGTTATCAACTATCCACTATCCATTCTTGTTGGTATAGCTGCAAGTTTTCTATAGTCTATAATGAGGGTGTTCCCACGGGGATAGTTTTCTGCTATACTATAGCTACAAAAAACTAGGGTCATTATTTACAAGCGTGCCCCCAAGATGGACGACAACTAGCTACAACAGTAACCTGCTCACTCCCAATCTTTACACTCAGATTTCGATATTTGTGATTTATTTATTCATTCACATTTCTTTATTGAATTCATATTTCCATTCATTTTGAAAAGTATCAGACTAAATATAAGTAAAAACTACGAAACACAATCAGAGTTTAACGTCAAACATTGTCCCAAGAACTTGTAGGTTTGAATTAGCGAACCTGGCTAATTAATATTCCATTTAAAATAACTTGAATTCAGTGATAAATAACTTGAAAGGTAAATATGATGTTTATTTTTTTTTTTTCTTTGTCCGTTTAACTCCATACAAATGAGTATTGTACATATTGTTAAATTTCACATTTAGTGTAATGTATGCACAATAAAAAAATATATATAAAAGAAAATAATGTATTGTCTTACTTAAAGGCTTCTTGTCTTATTTAAAATTAATTTAACTTGAATTCAGTGATATTAAACAGCAGGGTTTATATGTGATTGTTCATGTGAGCAGGTTCCTGTAGCTAGTTGTCGTCCATCTTGGGGGCACATTGTGAATAATTACCAAAACTAGCGTATAGTTCAACTATACGAATAGTTTTGGACTATACGAAACGGTCACACTATAGCAGAACTATACGCTAGTTTAAGTGTACGTACGTAGCTTTCATTCAGTGATTTTTAATCAGTATCTCTGCGAATCATTTTGTGCTACAAATTTTAACCAAATAATGTGAGAGTTATTAATTATTGATATTGTGCTTGTGACATTTTTACCTAGATTGTTCTTTCAAACATTTTTCTACAATCCGCAGAATGAGTTCTAAAGAGCTTCCAGGTTATAAAGAAGACATACTCAAGAGAACAAGTATTCGTAACTACTATAAAAAAAAAAAATGACATTATTAACTCACCTAAACATATTCTAGGACCACCGCCGTAGGGTAGATATACGCTTGGATTAAATCCATTACTGGAATCAAATCTGTGAGGATTGAATTTTTCAGGTTCTGGAAAATATTGGGGATCCATATGAAGGGCTGATAAAGGAATAGCTAACTTTTGTCCTTTGTCTATTACCAATCCATCACTTGTTACATAAGTTTTAGTGCAAGTCCTGAATAGAAACGGCAACAGTGGAAAGAATCGCATTGTTTCTGAAAAATATATTGTATTGTAATAAACTTGAAATTATTATGGATTAAGCGTTAAAAATGGGAATGTGGAAATTCTATGCAAAACTGATTCAGAGATCCTAGAAGTCCCTTTAATGGTATCATATACAAATAAGGCATCTTGTAGTAATCTACGTTTATGTAGGAAAATAAGTTTAAGTTCTTTAACAATAATTGATTGTAATCCACATTGAAGAGATTGTAATTTAAGAAACTTATTTTGAATTTTCTCTATGGAATTTATGTGAATTGAATAGGTAGGAGACCAAACTGGGAGTGGCGAATGATACATGGGATCTATGTACAGTACACTCCTTAATATCAGAGAAATTTGGAGAACACCTAAATAAAAAAAACCTAGCATTCTATATAGGCTTTTTGCCCAATATTGGTATGCAATATGCATATTGAATGGCGATGCCATCTGTGAATGATTGAAGGAACTAAAACTTGTAAGATACAACACTTTTTTTTTGTTCTTTATTTTTATTTTGTTTTCGCCAACATGAAAGGATAAATATGATGTTTAATTTTTTTTTATTTCTTTGTCAGTTTAACCATACAAATGAGTATTGTACATATTGTTAAATTTCACAACATTAAGTGTAATGTATGCACAATAAAAAAATATATATAAAAGAAAATAATGTCTTACTTAAAGGCTTCTTGTCTTACTTAAAATTAATTTATCTATCTGTCTGCCTGGCATTACAACCCTAAGTGGGTCCTAGCCTCCCCAATGAGTCCGTTCCATTGATCTCGGTTGTTTGCAGCCGCTTTCCAATTTCTTACTTTCAGCAAACTTCTTGCATCAGCGGCGACACCATCCTCCCATCTCAGCCTTGGTCTGCCCACTTTTCTTTTTTCACCAATCGCTGCCTCAAGCAGTCTTCTAGGGATCTGTCCAACATCCATCCTCGCCACGTGCCCCGCCCAACTCAGCCTTCCTAGTCTTATTACGCGCCCTACGTCCGCCTCACCGAAGAGTTGATAAAGCTCTCCATTGTGCCTCCTTCTCCAGATGTTTCCCTCCTTCACAGGACCAAAGATCCTTCGAAGAATTTTTCTCTCAAAGATTAGGAGTCTATTCTCATCAACCCTTGGGATGGTCCATGTCTGAGAGGCGTAGGTCAAAACTGGGCGGATCAATGTTTTATATAGCCTGGCTTTCGTCTTTCTGGAGATCAGGCTGCTCTTCATGTATCGGACCAGACCGAAGTAGCACCTATTGGCAGCCATTATTCTTTTGCCGATCTCCTGCGAAATGATATTGGAGGCATTAACTTGGGAGCCCAGGTATGTGAATTCCTGAACTCTCGCAAAGGAGAAGGAATCTATTTGAAGTCTGTCTCCAGGGGGCCCGCTACCACCTCCGACATACATATATTTTGTTTTATCTTCATTGATTGTGAGGCCAACAGCTAGCACCGCCTCTTGAAGTGCACGGAAGGCGTTCTTCAATGCAGGGAGGGTTCTTGCTATGATATCTACGTCATCCGCATATGCCAGCAGTTGGACGGATTTATTACCAATAGTGCCTAAGGTTTGTATACCCGACTTTCTGACCACTGTTTCCAGCACGAGGTTAAACAGGAGGCAGGCCAGAGCATCTCCCTGCCTCAGTCCTTTATTTGTTTTGAATTCAGCTGATAGCTCAGTTTGAAGACGCACTGCACATGTTATTTCGGACATTGTTAGCTTAATCAGCCTGACCAATTTTGAGGGGATATTCATCTCCTCCATTGCTTCAAATAGTTTCTGGCGAAGGACACTGTCATAGGCATTTTTGAAGTCGATGAATAAGTGGTGTGTTGGGACATTGTACTCAGTTCCTTTTTCTAGAATCAGTCGCAGTAAAAAGATTTGATCTACTGTAGACTTGCCTTTCCTAAAACCCGACTGGTAAGGGCCAATCTCTCTATCAGTGAAGTAAGACAGTCTATTAAAGAGTACATTTGAAAAAATTTTGTAGGCACAGGATAACAACGAGATGCCCCTGTAATTCGAGCACTCTAGCTGATCTCCCTTTTTGTGTATCGGACAGATGATAGTTTGGTAAGACTTCGTCGTTCCAAATAACCATGATCAAATTATGGATTGCTTTATAAAGTTCTTCCCCACCATACTTAAATAGTTCGGCCGGCAGACCGTCAGCTCCAGGAGCTTTATTATTTTTCATTTTAGCTACCGCTTCCTCAATCTCCTCCAAATCTGGTGGCTCTATGTCCTCATCTTCATGTTCTATTATTTGTCCTAGTCTAGGCAGCGTTTCCTCTTCGCTGCAATCGCTGTTTAAGAGGTTGTCAAAGTGCCGGGACCATCTCTGCATTATCTCCTCCTTTCTAGACAATAGCGTTCCATCCTCTTTTTTTAATGCGGTTACCTTTGGCTTAAAGGGAGCCCTTCCCTTATTCACCTTCTGATAAAACAACCTGTTTTCATTAACGTTCCTGTGGGCTTCAATATTCTCTATTTCTTTGTTTTCCCATATTCTCTTTTTCCTTCTATGAATTCTCTTTTCCTCTCTTCTTTTATTTTTATATTCCTCCGAAGACCCTCTAGTAGATCGTTTAGCAAGCATGTCTTTATAGGCTGCGTTTTTTGCATCAGTAGCTGCCTTGCATTCTTCATCAAACCATGCGGATCTTTCTACCCGTTTTAGCAGTCCTAATATTTCCTCTGCCGCTGTTGCTATCGCATTTTGGCAATGCTTCCAACTGTCTTCTACGGGTTCGTTTGTTTCAGCTGGGACTTCTCTCAGATGAGAACCTATCCCATGCTGATAAGCCTGGAGAAATTCATCATTTTTTAATCTTTTGACGTTAAACTTTTTCGCATTTACTGGGCGAGTCTTCTTAGCCAGCGATATTCGAGATCTAATTTTGGCTATAACTAGATGATGGTCAGAGTCTATATTAGCGCCCCTATATGTTCTTGCGCTGATTAGTCCGATTTGTGACGATCGCTAATCAACAAGTGATCAATTTGGTTGCCCGTATTTCCATCCGGCGATGTCCATGTGATTTTATGGATCCTTTTGCCCGGGAAGGATGTACTTCCTATAAATAGTCCGCGAGAGGCTGCAAAGCTAATTAATCTCTGGCCATTGTCGTTGCTAATGTCGTGGAGACTATGCAATCCAATAGTAGGCCTATAGCATTCTTCCTTCCCAATTTTGGCATTGACATCGCCTAAAAGAATTTTTATATCATTTCGGGGGCTATCGTCGAAAGACCTCTCGAGGGCCTCATAGAAATCTTCTTTCTCCTCCTCTTCCGATGTTTCTGTGGGGGCGTGACAGCTTATCAAGCAATAATTAAAAAATTTTCCCTTTTATAACTATATTTTATAACTATATTATATCGTGCAAAAACTTCAAAATCAGTAAGTACCTGACAATAACACATGTGCAGCTCACTTGGAATGTAAAACATTTATATGTGTAAAACAAACACCTAAGCCCACATACCACCAACGCATGCATGCATTTAATTAATTAATTAAGAACAAATAGTCTTATAAACAAACCTTCGATGCATAAGAAAAAAAAAATCATTTTAATTTGGACATCAGATTTAGGTTTAAGAAGAGTTATTATTTAGATTATCAAAGCGTAAAATTGCTTAATAATTTAGTTGTAGATGTTCTAATAATACAATCATTGAACAGTGTTTATAGTTTTCATGTCACCAGCCAGATTTGCTTGATATTTTTATATAATATTTCCCTGAAGTTTTCTAATTTTTGATAATAATCTATTAAACATGATATTTCCCCTTTTAATATCAAATAGAGAGATAAGTTCCAAGTTGAGGAAATATTTATTCGATGATTCTGTGATACTTCCTTTTAACATTACACTATTTAAACACAGCCGCATTCCTTTATACTGCATCTAATAGACCCTATGCGAAGATAGCACTGACTTAGGCTACCAGATTAAACCACAAGCGCCGCCTAACCTCCCCAAGGATTCTATATAAAAAGTGGCCAAATTCAGTGTCTAAATAAGTCTCTTAATGGCAAGCAAGAGTTTTCAAACAGCTTCAAGAGTCTACAAAACAATATGAAATAATTCTCAATCCTGAACAAGCAAGAGGTTGTAATCAGTTGAGCATCATTTATCATCGACCAACGATACCGCTCTTCGTTCTGTCTCTATTCTGCAAAACTAAACAGTGTCAGTTGGGTTTCCTTTCAAAAATCATCACTATCAATATGCTATCCTTACAATTGTTAAAATTAGAATATATAAAGGGGTTTCAGTCCGAGTTGGCTACAATATTCTTGACATTTTAAGAGGATTTCTAGTATTTTTATTCTTACAGAATTTCCATCTAGATTATGAAGATATTACCTTGAGAATGTTTTTTTTTTATATGGTAAAACCGGTTGAATTTAATATTCGAGTGATAAATCTTGTTGCCATGAGTATCAATCCGGATAAGACCAAGGTAATGAAAATATGCAAAAACCTGGGAATCCAATTCATTAGGTCATTAGGTTAAAAGATAAAATAATAGAAAAGGGTGGAGACCTTTTAATACCTTGAAGTTCTCCTGCAAAAAAATGGTTTCTCGGGGGGAGAAATAACACATAAAGAGTAAGGGCAGCTAGCCGGATGTTTGGGGCAGTTAAAATAGGTTTTTTTAAACCGCCGAGAGGTGATCAAGAAAACAAAAATGTGCTGTGTTTAGAACTATTTTCCTACCTATCCTGACTTACCAAGAATTGTCCATGGACCTTGATTACCAAGAATCATTCGAAAGTACAAGCAGCAGAAATGTGGTACTTAGGAAGGTCCAAGTAGTCCAAGTCTATACTAAGTCTGGACTGTACTATACTTTAGTGGACTGTACTAAGTCTGTACTAAAACAAAATTCGTGACACGACGATCAGAGCAAATCTTGAATCCAGGTCAGCCATCGAAAAGGTAGAAGAGGACAGGCTGAGGCGTGCGGGGCACTTATTGCGCATGGACCCCAGTCGAATAGTGAGGACAGTTACGGGACAAAGTTGGAAGGAAGGTGGGAAAGAGGAAAGTCCTGACTGTGATGGGAGGACGGGATCAGAGAAGCATGCAGGAGAAGATGGTTAGATTGGAAGAAAAGAGAAGAATTATCACAGCACAGACAGAGATGGAAGACGCTCCATAAACAAACCCCAATACTGTGTAAACGGTAAAATGGTTATGATTATGATGATGTTGTTAAAATCTTGTTACCTTGAATACAATGTTCCAGATAAGTCATTTCTTTTAAAGCCTCGAAAGTATATCCACCATGTTTGTTAAGAACATTTTTAACTTCATTTCTAATATTTGCCTGAATCTCAGGATTTCTAGCAATTTCATATAAAGAAAAAACCATTGCATTGTTTATTGGATCAAATCCTGCAGCTAGAAACTGGAACGCTTGTCCTTTTAATATATTATCAGTAATTTCTAAAACAAAAAAATCGAAATATTTAAGAATTAAACATGAATATTTTGGAAATAACTTCGAAGTTGTTATATTTTTGGAAGGTTCACTGTTAATTTATTATTTAATTTATTTTATTTTTAAGGCGTGTTAACATCTGTGATCATTGGCGCTGGAAACATTCTCAATGTATTGCCGGTGTTCTCACGTTGTTAGGCAACACTGCTCATCACCGGATAGTGAGCTATACAGGCTCCTAGAAGGAGAAAATCTAAAAGCTGCACTACTAGATCCGAACCCGCAAGCTGTCTCCGTAGAAACCCGAGATTTTTTTTGTACGGTAAGCTCAGTGTTTTGGGTGCACTCTACTGGGCTATAATGTGGTCATCACTTCTCTACTTGCCAAGGCATTAGGTAGGTACTTATCAATCCCACCACCTCTATATTTACGTTTGGACAAATTTGTAAAATTTGAGTGTGCAGAAATTTTTTTATTTTATACTTATATAATTATACTAAATAGGAACAAGAGAAATTGATGTAAGTGTTTCATACAGTAACGGCTGTTGCTTAAGCACTGCGGCGCTGTAGCACCCCCAGAAAATAATCACAAACATTAATTTTTAAATTTATGATAAAAAATAATAATAATAACAATCTTTGCCTAATTATTATTTAAATACCATTAATTTATTCCTTTTTTTTTTTTTTTTTAAAAAAAAGAATTATTTCATCAAGCGTTGCTGGATGTTGACGCTGCCCAATTCCCAATATTAAAAAAATTATCATATTCGGTTATTTCCGACAAGCTTCGTTTGCCTAATAATGTGACCCAACTAGTGCTATTGTAGCTGCTCGCCAGGCAGCGTTGGTTTATAATTGTGTGTGATAAATTAAATTAAAAAACAATTATTGTGTTCTCTAAAGATATAGCGGTAAAAATATTTTTTTTTATTCAATGATATATATTTTTTTTATAGAATAAAAATATAAAATAAAATAAATATTATTTTATAGGTTTATCAAGATGGGTGTGTTAGTGTTGAATATTTAAAAAAATAAATAAATAAATAATCTCAATTGACATTACCCAAAAAAATTGAAATAAAAAACAAAGGTCATTCCACTCCTAACATTATAATTCAGCAAATAGCAAATAGCTACATGATTTCTCAAATAAATAATTTTAAATAAAAATTTATTCCAATAATTTTGTGAAGCTAAAACTGGAAGAATGGATTTTATATTTAATTTATATATATATATATATATATATGTTATTTGAGAAATCATGTTTTTTGTATAACAGAAAATATCTTAAAAAATATACATTGGAATTTATTTTCAATTGAATTTAGACATGTCCCGTTTCACTCATGCAGCACCCCCCCATTGTAATAATTTCAAGGGCCACCACTCAGGTCAAGGTCACACCAGATTTTTTTTTACTTTCTCTTACTCCTCTAGTAAGAGGAAGTGTTGTAATCGTGTCAAATTTTCGATATCGAGTTTTCACCGGAAATATCCTTTTTGAGGTCCCCTGAGTCCAAAAAAGTGGTTTTTAGCAAATGGTCTGTGTGTCCGTGTGTGTGTGTGTGTGTGTGAACAGATAGCTCAAAAACGAAAAACCGTAGAAAGTTGAAACTTGATATTCCGTTTAGGTATAACCATGGCATCTGACAGTACGTTAACTAACAAAATTCCTCAACCGGAAGTACCACTTTACTAGTTTTTTTTTTTTACTTTTTGCGATTTTCTCAAAAATGATTCCAACGATTTTCTTGAAATTTTGTACATCAACCACTAAAGAGCTACAACTTTTATTTGAAATGTTTCTCTGGGAAAGTTCATTTAAGGGCAGTTATGGGGGGGGTTAGGTTTTCATCTAAAGTGCTATTTTAGTTTATTAGACAATTCTATCATCTAAATAATGTTAATTAGAATTGACTATATGTTGTTGAAATTCCGAGCTTCAAAAAATCGGATAACCGGAAATGTGTTAACATCACCACTTTACTAAATGATTTTTTCACTTTTTCGTGATTTTCTCAAAAATGTTTCCGACGATTTTCTTGAAACTTCCTATATAAACTAAACTTACAAAGATCTAAAACTTTTATTTAAAACATTACAAAATGCATTTAAGGGCACTTTGGGAGGAGGGGGAGGGGTTATATATTTCTCTAAAGTGCTGTCATAGTTGATTATAAATTCCATCATCCAAACAAAATTAATCAGAAATAAATAGATAGCCGAAATTCCGAGTTTTAAGAAAATTAGTAAACTGGAAGTGCGCTTTTAGTGTACAGTTTTTTTCATTTTTCGAGGAATTTCAGTCAAGTTGGTACGCAAAGTATAAAATTTGTTAATTATAATTTTGAGAACTGGAGTAAGAGAAAGCTGTGTGAGTGTTTCATACTAAATTTTTTAAATGGTACAAGCAGACAAATAAAGAATGATAATTAAGAAATCACAAAATTATTCTTAAATATTAAAATATTAAGGAGATCATGACTCACCTTCCATAGTTTTTTTTAGTGAATGATTTAAAAATTAATATAAAAAAATTATACCTGCCTATATTTTTAATTGAATTAGTTCCTTTATTTGAAAATTCATCCAAGTATTCCATATTATGACTTTCTATAGTTCCTTTTTCTTTTAAATTTAATAATAATTGTACATAATCATTTGTTTTATGTTCACCATTGGCTCTTTGTTCCAATGTTTTTTCAATTAATTCTCTCATATAGCGATCCACATGTTTTGGCAAAAACTTCAATCCTAATATATTAGCCAATTTTGGAAAATTTACTAACATTAAAATTCTAAACAAACTTGACGGCTTAATATCAAATATTGATAATACCATTTCTGAAAATATTTTATTAGCCGTTCTATCCAATTTAATACCAAACACACAATTAGCTGTTACATCAGCATTGAAAGTGGCCAAAATATTTTGCATTATTATATCATTATTTAAATTATTTTCAATATTATTTAATAATTCCTCTGTACATTCTAACATTTGTTGAAACATTTGTTTAAGTTTATTATTAGTAAAACTTGTATTTAATTTATATCTCAATGAACGCCATGTATTTCCTTTTAATTGAAACAATGTATATGACATTAGTCCACCATCATTTGCCACAGTTACTTGATCTTCGAAATGATTAAAATCTTTAATTAATATATTTTCAATAAGATTTGGATCACGTACAACTAACATTGGTGCTAAAAAATCATATACACCGACAACCTTTTCCATTGGATATGACCAATATGCTTCACTATAAACATCACCCATAGAATATTTCAATTGTAAAACGGGTAAAAAATTGCCAACTAATGGTAATGGTTTTAAAAATGCAATTTTCTTCTTTTTCCAAAAGTTATAAACATCCATGAGTCTTATATATATGTAATATATTAGTGATATTAATACAGCCCACAATAAAACAGAGATTAGTGTCTGAAAAACAAATTAAAAACAAAAATTAATAATTGGGTTACCTTCTCCATGCTGTAGAAGAGAAAAATTTTGTAATTTTGTCTAATTTTATGTAATTGTGTTTTCATAGACGATATTTGTTTTTCTGTACTAAATATTTTAAACAACGAAAAATATGTAGTAGGTAATTCAAAGTTAATATATTTCATTTAGATATAATCATTGTTTGTAACATAAAAGGTTTCAGTGGAAATCTTTCATAGAATTGCTGCGTCTTTATGGAAAAGTTTATTTCATTTTTATTTTTGCGATTTTCTCAAAAATAACTCGCATTTTTTTCAAAAACTTCCTACAGACTAACTACAGACATTATTTATAGATTCCTATTATTATTATTATTATTATTCCTACTCGATTATAGTACTCGATATTCCTGGGGGGACAAAAAACCTAAGCTAACCCTATACAATCTATCTTTCACTCATCCAATACAGTTAAAATTTATTTTACACCCTTCCACTCTAAGCTCGTCTATTCAACCATTCACACTCCTACGCCCCTCAGTACTCAGTATTCCTGGGGGTTATGAGAAACCCTACAACTAATCTTACAAACTAGCCTAAAACTAAGGGTCATAACTACACCGCTAGCCTAATAAAACCCGCATTCATGCAATAAATTACTTCCATTCCAAGTTGTAAACTACCTACCCAATCCGCCCCTATTGACGCATTCCATTCTCCTTTTAAATGCTTCTTCCGCAAAACGCCTAAAACCTCTGTACGCGGCACTGTTTTCGAGCAGCAGGGCAGACTATTATTCTCCAAGGCAACGTGGAATCCAATCTCCCTCTGCAAGCGCTGACGCAAATCAGAATACAGTGGACAATCCAACAACACATGCTCACTTAGCTCCTCCTCTCCACACCTCCCATCCCCCACCAGACCCATCCCTGCCCATTTACCATTCAACTGTCCATGTCCCGTGACCAACCGTGAAACCGCACATGACAGTTCGTCGTAAACAATGCTACACCCCCACTTCACCTCCTGCAAAACGAGAACGTTGTCCTCCCCTTGGTACAATTCCTCTACCTTTCATTCCACTCCCGCATAATAAGATATCTAAATCGAAAGGCTACGTCCCTGGCCCATGCCGCTATGTCTCCTCGGGTGGGGCGATATCCAATCTATATTACCTAATTTTACCGCCCGACCCCGCTTTAGAAAATATCTACCCGCGGACCTAACCACTTCCAGATCCAAGGGGAGACAACCCGTCAGCACCTGAAAGGCCTCGGTCGACACGGTGCGGCTAAACCTTCCCATTTTGTAGAGTCTGTGAGACCGAGCAGGAAACACCCATCCATCTTATGACAGATTGTCTGGGTTGTGAGGAGATTAAGTTCAGGACCTTTGGTCGGAGCAGGATGTCTATGGAAGAGCTTAGGCTATTTTCCCTTAAGGTTAATGTCCGCTTTGTTCGGACTGCGGTGAATCTTAGATAAATTAGACACGGGTCGGGATATTTGTTCTAGACCCGGTTTGTTGTTGTTTTTCTTGGGGTAGCTATATGGGCCCAGTGAGGCTTTGGATAGCGTATGGTTTGGTCCCTTCCCAAAGATAAACAATAATAATAAGGGAAGGGAATAGCTAAGTGATTAGCGGACTGGACTCCCACGCGGAGGACCCGGGTTCGAGTCCAGCTGTGGTACCCTTAGATTTTTTCTTCCTAGGAAGCTCTACAGCTCACTGTCCGGTGATCGGCGTGTTGTCTGAACGAGAGGACACTGTCCGGAGGCTGGTAATGCACTGAATAGGCTCCGGGCGCCAAAGACCATAGATGTTGACGCACCTTAAATTTAATAATAATAATAATAATAATAAATTACTCAGCACCTCCATAAGAACATACCTTATACTGCGGGTTGAGGCATCCTAAGATCTTCTAGGAAGACCCTTCAAAGACTCACACAACCTATCTACTTGGCAGAATAAAAGTGGAGCTAAGTAGAATTACTGCCCTAGATTACTGGACATTGCCTTTTAAGGAAACATCTGCATAATATGGGTCTCTTTGCGGACCTACTCTGCAGAAAATGCGGCCAAAAGGATAACACACCGTTTCACTTTCTCGGAGAGTGTGTGCATTATGCTCGCATAGGATCGCTGAAATTTGGCTCCCACAATCTAGAGCCGAATGCGGGATCAGAGATCTCACTCGCCTCTGCCCTGCGCTTTTTAATGTTACAGGGCTGATATGAGGTGTTTTACGGGGAGCACAATGGACCCAGCAGTGGCCTAAGGGTTGAACCTCCTTGGTAGCCCCGAATTAGATTAGATTAGATTAGAAGTACCTACCTTCTTCAAATGACAAATTTGTTATTTATATTTCTACCTACTTCGTAAAGCAGAGAAGGTGTTGCATCTTCATTAAATTGGCCTGAACCATTTTGTGGGGCCTGCGACCAGTCTCTTCTAGAGGAACTTAAAAACGGAAGAGGAAACAGGGAGGTCTCAACTTCTAGTATTCCCTCCCACGACTGAGGCAGGCAAAGATCTGCTTGGGGGAGCATACATCGGCAAGCTCCGCATACATAGGGTTTTCCTCTCGGGGCATTGTAGACTCAGCTGACACCTGTCGAAGCTGGGCTTGGAGGGTGACAGCACGTCTTCTAACGGACTGCGATGCACCCATTCAGAGAAGATTCAAGAACTTGGATAGTTACCAGGAAGAGAAGGGAAACATATCATCCCTAGAGCTTTCCAGGATATTAAGATTCTTTAGGGATCTTAACCTGATGGGGGTGCTATAGGCGAGAGGTTCGCTCATGGCATCGAGTGGCATAGCACAGTAGACCGTGTAGGTTGCAGTACAACGGGATCCCCTTCACCCCAAGCATAGTAAGAAAAGATGTTTTTCCAAATAATATGGTTGGAGTCTAAAAAAATTATCGAAATCGACCATAGTAATATTTGCATTAAACACAAAATTACGATAACGAATAATATTAAAATAATGAAATTCACGAATGACGTGTAGCACTTAAAATAATTCTAATGTGAAGGATCTAGGTGCTATCTTGCTATCAATTTGTCAATATTTAGTCAGAAGCATTCTTAAAATCAAATATTATTTGCATATTTTTTTTGTAAAAGATTGATAAGTTAAATGCCTCATTTTTTTTTTGCAATTTAAGGTGTCACGGAGGCATAATGTTGGGAGTTTTTTTTTTGCAATTTTCTCTATAACGGCTTTTGTGAATTTTGAAATTTTCGAAAATTTTCACCGGAAATAAGTATTTTGAGGTAACCTGAGTTCGAAAAACTAAGTTTTTAGCAAATTATCTGTGTGTCTGTACAAAATATCTCGAAAACAAAAAAATCGCATGAAACATAAACTTGGTATTTAGATTATGTAACTACCACTGCATCAAACACGAAAATTCATCAACCGGAAGTACGATTTTACTGTTTTGTTTTTTTTTTTTTTCTGTTTTTTGCGATTTCCTTGAAAATGGCACCAAAGATTTTCTGTAAACTTCTTATACTCTCTAAATACATCATTGAGATAACAGTGACAAACCAAATCGATGTGGCTGCTCAATTTCATTCAGTTTCTAAAAAAAATATAGATTACTATTCAATGTTGTGAAGAAATTTGGTGAGGGCCGCTCAAGAAAAATCATTCAATTATGCCAACGTATCGACAGAGTTTCCTGCCATTATCAAGGCTTTAATATATAGAAAGTCGTGAAGATGTGGAAAGAGAATTTTTAAACTTACACATTTGTTACATCACAGAAACATAAAAAAAAAAAATTAAATGGTACTAGTATCTTGTCTTAAGTCATCTACAGGAAGAGTATAGTAGCTGCTATTATGGTGGTTGGTTCTGCAAAGCTGGAAAGCATCAGAGACATAGCGTATAAACTAATAATATACGGAGAGTATAAACTGATTATCACACTGTCTGGCAAACGCATCCTGAAGATGGGCGAACGCCCAAACCGGCCGATGAACACAAAATGAAGCAGGCTACCACGGAAAATGTCTCTGATAGTAGATGCACTTTAAATCATCTCATAAAAAATCAACTGTAGATGATTTAAGTCAAATAACTAGTAACTTTTAATTTTCCTTTTTATGTTTCTGCGATGTAACAAATGTATAAGTTTAAAAAAAAAAAATTCCACGACTATCTGTATATTACAGCCTTGATGAAGATAGGAAACTCTTACGAAAAATGTTGGCATAATTGAATGTTTTTTTTCTTGACCGATCCTCACCAAATTTCTTCATAATATAATTCAATCAACGGTCACCAAATTCTTTTATATTATTACTGATCAATCTTCATGAGACAATCTCAAGTCAAAAAAAAACTCAAACGTTACAAAACTAAAATAAATAGTGCAAACAAGAAATGAGAAAGAAACATACCCCAGGGAATCCAAGATAATTTACTCCGCCAGCTGGGTCAGATATTATCTATGCAGATATTATCAAAACATTTTGCAGTAGCTACCCGGAGACCCCCCTCCGAACCATAATAGACTGTTAACTATAAAGTTTCTATTTCCGAAATTTGTGTAGGAACTTTTCTTGGAGAACAGTTAATGCATTTCTCATAAGTAGCTCTCTTTTCTTCATTTGATCCGTTTGGCCTGGTTTTGATCGTTGTTTACATACATAATCGTAGTAAGATCAACAACTAAAGCAGGTGGACTGTTTTGTCGAATGCTACTATAATTGTTTATTATTATTTCTCTTACTACTAGTTAGAGGAAGTATTGCGAACGTGTGAGGTTTTCGATATCGAATATTTCTGGATTCGATACATATTTTGAGATACCCTGAGTCAAAAAAAAGAAGAAGTGATTCTTATAAAATTGCCTGCGTATGTATTAACTCAAAAAAAAAAAAAACGGAAAATCGCTAAGAGCTCAAACTTAGATATTTCCTGATAAGTACTATGACGGACCAGACATTAAGGTTTTTAAAATTGTTTAACCGGAAATACTTTAACATGTAAAAAAATTGCTATAACTTTTATCATAATATTTTTATAGAAAAATTGATTTAAGTTAAGGTCTTATGAGAGTGGTGTTATATTTTTCTCTAAAGGGTCATTTCAGTTTATTATACGATAAATCTTATCTATATTAATTAGTATCAAATATGTTGCCATAATTTCGAGTTTGAAAAGAATTATATGTTTTAAGAGGATTCGTCAATTGAAGTTATGAAACGGCAGTAAAAGCAAGTTGTGTAACATTTCACGCCAGATTTTTTTTAAAATTTTTTTATTTCCATAATATGAATTTTTAATTTAAATAACTTCAATTTATGCAAGTCACTATCCAAATAATGAATGTTATCGTAGTGAGAGATTAGATTAGTTATAAATATACTTTAATATAAATTATTAAACATGGATTAACACTTACCATTTTTTTTATTTACGGGTAATTAACAAATCCAATACTCCTACGGTACACTAAACTATCATTTAGTAAATAAAAACAGAAATATCTTTCCCTAGTTTTGAACAGTTTTTCCCCCACCTATGTGGCTTACCTTGAACCAGGAGTAGGGGAAAATATGCACATGATCAGAAATGAGGGGAAGCTCATAATTATACTGATTCTAATGATAGCTAAATGTTATTGCAGAATGGGGAACATCTACAACATTGAAATCGTTGTCCAGTTGCGTGCGTGCGTGTACGGACGGCTATAGCTGTCCACATTTTTATATATATCGTTTAAAAAAATAATTCTAAAGTTAAAAGGAGCCAAAATAGGGCAGACAAGTTTATTTTAAAGAATTTTTTAAAAACATCTCGTTTATAATTTTAAGGCTTGACGATTTGAAAACTTAATTTAAAAACTTGTTTAGCAAGATTATCATGAAGTTTTTTTTATTGTAATGTTTATTGATTATTATTATTTTTTTTTTATTTCCTTCTTAGTTTTCGAGGATTAGTCAACAAATTAAATTTCCTTTTTAGTAAAAGTCAAATGTTTCGTTTATCTGTAATCTTTTTCAGGAGCTTTGGATTAAGAAAAACAATACAAAACCAAAACATTTAGTTCTAAAAAAGAAAAATATTTTATAGAATAAAGAATAAAAACAAAAAAAAAACAAATAATAAAACTATTTGTATTTTATATACTTACATATACTAGAAGGGCTCCGCCCCTCCTCAGAAACCGTTTACCGCTAATAGCCTGCAGTTTATACTGATTGGAGATTTTAACAGCAAAGTTAGTGATTATCAGATTATATCCAGCGTGTTTACGAATAATGTAAGCCTGGAGACATGCCTGGAAACTCAAAGAATGATGTTCTTAATAGTAACGGTAAGAATTTGTTGTCTTTCTTTGAACATTTTAATTTGATAATTCTGAATGACAGAAATTGAGGGAGACTTCCATGGGGAATATACTTTCATAGGGGCTAGAGAGGTTCTTTGGTTATAGAGATTTGTGCTGTTTCATTAGAGGTGCTGCCATCTTTAGTATCGTTCGAGGTTAGCCAGTAGTTCTTTTCTGGCCATCTTGCAATAATGTTAAAAGTATGTATTTCATAGAAGCACACAAACTAATATTATAACCTTTACTTCCTTAGTTCAAATGGCGTTTTAATTGTAGTGGGATTTAATTCGAGGATTTAGATAGCGTTGTCTCTCAATGTCAGTGTTACCTAAATTATGTTTTAGTACAAGGATGATGTAGTATAGGTTATAAATATAAAATGGTGTACACTAATAAGCCAGTAGTAAAAGTAATCTTTAGGCAGTGTTGATATTGACAATGAATGTTTTAAAATGCGTTTTCCCTTCTGTTTGGGTTGCTTAATATTCATCATAGATCATCAGGTTTCCATACTATTGAAAAATATTATATTAAAATTAGAAATGACTATAAAAGTTTATGTAATTCTAAGAAAAAAAGTAATATTTTGTAAACTTAGCAAATATGTTTCATACTGTTAGGGATTCAAGAATTTTGGAATATGGCGAGAAAATTTATACTCATTAAATTTAAGTTTTGATTGTGGAATAATTGCGCGAACTAGGGTGAAGGAGAAGATGAGAGATTTGCACAATGCAATTTTTTTCTCACGAGGCTTTTCCAACAAACGAGACTTTCTGATGTTTTGGGCTGGTTTACAGACGTTTATGCCGTTTAGTTTTACGTTCGTGGAGGTTCAATAACTGCTACATGTGGTCCCATTACAAATAATGTAAAATTAAAAAATTAACAGGTAAATGAAATTTTACTTTCCAGATTCTTTTACTTTCTCTTACTCCTAGTGAAAGTATTGTAATCGTGTGAAATTTTCGATTTTGAGTTTTCACCAGAAACATCCGTTTTGAGGGCCCTTGAGTCCAAAAAAGTGGTTTTTAGCAAATAGTCTGGGTGTGTGTGTGTATGTATGTATGCATGTATGTATGCATGTGAACGGCATAGCTCAAAAACGAAAAATCGTAGAAAGTTCAAACTTGATATTCCGTTTAGGTATCACCATGGGATCTGACAGTACGTTATCTGTCAAAATTCCTCAACCGGAAGTACCACTTTACTAGTTATTTTTTTTACGTTTTTGCGATTTTCTCAAAAATGGCTCCGATGATTTTTTTTTTAACTTAGATTATTAACTACACATACAATGAGCTACAACTTTTATTTGAAACATTACTCTGGGAAAATTCATTTAAGGACACTTCTGGGGAGGGGTAGGGTTAGGTTTTCAACAAAACTGCTATTTCACTTTATTAAACAATTCTCCTATCTAAATAATGTTAATTAGAATTGTATATATTGTTGAAATTCCGAGTTTGAAAATAATTAGATAAGCGGAAGTGCGCTTACTTTACCAGTTTACAAAATGAATTTTTTTTTTTTCAGTTTTTCGCGATTTTCTCAAAAATGGCTCCGACAATTTTCTTGAAATTTGTAATATAGGCTAAACATGCAAAGATCTACATCATTTTTTTAAAGCATTTCTCTGGGAAAATTCATTTAATGGCACTTTTAGGGGAGGGTGGGATTACAGCTTCCTCTAAAGTGCTATCATAGTTAATTATAAAATTCTATCATCCAAACAAAATTAATTAGAAATAAATAGATAGCCAAAATTCCGAGTTTCAAGAAAATTGGTAAAAGCCGTGGGGGGGGGTGAAGTTGATCGCCTGCTCGTGGTGCCCCCTGCGTAATCTAAACGGTCAACAGTGCACCAACCTGAATGGGTCAGGCCATCAGACCGTCTCAGGAAGTAGGAGTTTAAAGTACCTATAAAACTCTGAAGGTGCTCAGGGCAAGTGTAGAGGCCTAAAGGAGGCAGTCCCTCCACTACACTAGGAGACTGCGGGCCAATCCCCCACATCTCCGAAGTAATACAGATTAAAAGAAACAAGAAAGGAAAAACCGGACTCTCTTTTATGGCAGCGACTTGGCGAGGAAATGGAACAATAAAGTATGGAACTTGGAACGTGAGAGGTATAGCGGGGAAGGAGGTAGAACTTGTTGAGGAAATGAAGAGAGCATCTGTCCAGGTGTTGGCAATTACTGAAACAAAGAAGAAAGGCACGGGCTGTGCGGAAATTGAAGACGGCTTTATTCTCATTCACTCGGGGGTCCCAGCAAGCACCAGAGCCAAGGCGGGAGTGGCGTTCCTGATACATAAGGATGCCACAGGACAGATCGAGAAATGGAAGTATATCAATGAGCGTATATTGACTCTAAAGCTCAAAGAACCGATCAGCAAAGAAACGTCTACACTAATTGCAGTATATGGTCCTAATGAAGATGAGCTGATGGTAGTAAAAGACAAATTCTTTGAAACCCTGCAGAAGACGGTTGATGATGAGGAGGGACCACTGTGGATTTTAGGAGATTTAAATGGCCAGGAGGGGGGAACTGCCAGACTGGTTATGACAGAGTGCTGGGTCCTTACGGAGAGAAAACCAGAAACAATAATGGGAAAAGATTACTCCAATTTTGCCTAGCAAATGAGCTGGTTCTGTTAAATACCAAGTATCCTCATAAAGGTATTATACCTCTACACCGCAAGGTAGATGAGGTTAAAAAGGACTAAGTAAGTAAGTAAAAGCCGTAAGTGCGCTTTTACTGAACAGTTTTTCAGTTTTAGTTCGAATTTCCTTAAATCAGGTACACAAACTATAAAATTTGTCAATTATAATTTTGAGAACTGGAGTAAGAGAAAGTTGTGTAGTGTTTCACACCAGAATTTTTTAATATAACAAGTGTAATGTATAACGTCTCAATTTATTTAAAAAAAAAACAAAAAAATGTTAACTATTAATCGTCAACACAAAATAACTTGTGAAAACAGACCGAACAATATTATATTATTTATTAAATGTAATTTTTTTAATTGGCTGGAATTTTTTTGCTAGTGAGTGTGTATGATTTTACCCACCTTATAATGTTAATAATACACATTAAAAATATTAATACAATTCCAAATTTGAAGAAAAACGCTTTACCGGAAGTGCATTATTATAGAATAAAATCGAATTATGAAAATTTGACACGGTCGTAACACTTCCTCTTCCTACAAAGATTAGGAAGATATAAGCTCTATGGTATCCCCCAAAATGTGTACTTCCCGTGGAAACTAAATTTCGAAAAATTGGTACGATCAAAATACTTCCTCTATCAACAATTAAAGAAAACAAAGTAAACGTGCACTACTGGGAAGAAAAAAAATGAGATTATAAAATTAAAAGTCATTCCTAAATGGCCGTTATAACCTTGTCAGAAATCACTAAAACTCCCACCATAGTTTATCTAATTTTATTGTGGTGGATGACTAGGTTAGGACGCCAACCAGTCGACGATGGTTTATTGTTCAGTTGATAAAATGTTATTCATGATTTTTGTGCGTAGAATAAACACGTTTTGTTTTCATTTTTTAAACGCGTAGTTTTTATAGAAGTTTTAATTTTTTCCATTTACAAACGCCGTTGGATATCTATTTATAGAAATGTATACTTTGATAACTACTTCCTGGATTATTGATATAATAATAATGGCCATACCGCTAACATTATTTGCTATTTATAAAATGAAAAAAAATTATGAATATTTTAAAGACAGAGGAATACCATATTATGAAACAGGTTATAAAAATATAGTGAACTGGAAGGTTTTATTTTTGAAAGAGACATTAGAAGATTCTATTGATAAAATTTATAAAAAAATGGATGGAAATAAATATGTAGGATTGCCAAATATTTATGGACAACCAACAATGTTATTATTAGATCCTGAAATTATTGAACAAATTCTTATTAAAGATTTTTCACATTTTCAAGATCGTTTCAGTTCTCGTTTTGATACAAAAGTGAATGCATTGCAAGAAAATCTTTTTAATTTACAAGGGCAAATGTGGAAGACATTACGTTCTAAATTAAGTCCAACTTTTACTTCTGGAAAATTAAAATGGATGTTCAGTCAAATATCTTCCTGTACAGATATACTGATCGAATATTTGAATGAAAAAGCTAATGGCGAAGACTTTTCAATAAGAGATATACTATCATGTTATGGATTTGACATTATTGGTAAATATTTATTTGTGCTTATTTTAAAGACCATAATAAATAATTGCATCAGTTATAATAAGTTTAATTAATTGTAAAATCATAAGGCACTAAACAAATTTCTCGATTTCGAATTTTGGCGACAATTTACAATAATTAGTTTTTTACTTTCTCTTACACCTAGTAAGAGGAAGTATTGTAATCATGTCAAATTTTCCATATCGAGTTGTCATCGGAAATATCCGTTTTAAGGTCCCCTGAATCCACAAAAGTGGTTTTTAGCAAATGGTCTGGGCGTGTGTGTGTGTGTGTTTGTGTCTGTGTATGTATGTATGTGAACAGCACTGCTAAAAATCGAAAAACCGTCTGACAAAATTCCTTAACCGGAAGTACCACTTTACTAGTTTTTTTTTTTTTTTTTTTTTACTTTTTTGCGATTTTCTTGAAATTGAATACATCAATCAGACATAAAAAAGGCTACAACTTTTATTTGAAACATTTCTCCGGAAAAATTCATTTAAGGGTACTTTTGGGGAAGGGGTAGGGTTACGGCTTCCTCTAAAGTGCTACTTCAGTTTATTAGACAATTCTGTCATCTAAATAATGTCAATTTGAATTAAATATGTTGTTGAAATTCCGAGTTTGAAAAAAATCGGATGACCGGAAGTGTGCTTACTTTACCACTGTTCTAAATGATTTTTCAATTTTTCGCAATTTTCTCAAAAATGGCTCCGACGATTTTCTGAAACTTCTTATACAAACTACACATACAAAGATGTACAACTTTTACTTCAAACTTTTATCTGGAAAAATTCATTTAAGGGCACTTTTAGGGAAGGGGTGGGGTTATGTTTTTCTCTTAAGTGCTATCATACAATTCTATCATCCAAACAAAATTAATTAGAAATGAATAGAGAGTGCGCTTTTACTGAACAGTTTTTCAGTTTTCGACGAATTACATTAAATTTGGTACACTAACCATAAAATTTGTCAATAATAATTTTGAGAGTTGGAGTAAGAGAAAGTTGTGTGAGTGTTTCACACCAGATTTTTTAATTCTTCTTCTTCTTTCATGGCGCTACGGTCCTCGAAGGATCTTGGCCTCCTTAACCATTCTCTCCCACTTCTCTCTCACAAAGCGACTCTTCTTTATCTTCTTAAGCCCAGACTCCTAATATATTCTTCGACGTCATCTAGCCTACTTTTCCTCGGTCTTCCTTTCTTTCTTGACTCTCCCGGGTGTCCATCTAGCAATTTCTTAGGGACTCTAGTTTCCTCCATTCTCACAATGTGCCCCAACCATCCCAACCTCCTTCTTCTTATCCAACCCACCAAATCCTGCTCTTGGTACAGTTCCGTTAGTTCTTCATTTTTCCTTATCCTGTACCGATCTTCCTCTCATTTTTGGCCAAAGATTTTTCGGAGGATCTTTCTCTCCCAAACGTTCAGCAATCGATCATCATCGTACATATCCCCTTAAAAAAAAATAAATAAATAATGTAAAGGGTGTTGTGAGGAGATGTTGGTTGTTGATGATGAAAGATAAACACCTTAAGATTTGGTTTAAGATATATAATTGATATATATATATGTATATGACTGTATACCAAAGACTTTACACTTTAGAGTTTAGAACCTAACTGAACTGACAGACTGATGTGGCTAAACGATATGTACGGAGTGTGAATTAACAGAATGATATCTGACGTGTAAGACTGAATTGAACAGAAATTCTCTCTGACTGTCTCTCTCGTATATATATATATATATATATACTCGCCAAGCCTCTCCTCTCTGTGCGAGAGGGACTGCGAGAGGGGCTGTTTCTCTCCGCTAGAGTGATGAGTGGTGGGGGTTTAGTGGTTCACTAAGACCATTACAATAACATCAGCAGGATTTGTTGTGGTTGGTTCCGCAGAGCTGGAAAGCATCAGAGATATTTTCCGTGATAACCTGCTTTTTTTTGTGGTCATCGACCGGTTTCGGGCGTTCGCCCATCATCAGGACGTTTTTGTTAAACAGTGTAATAACATAGACTTGCACATAGCAAATACTGTTTGTTGTGTTATGACATAAAAGTTAAATATAAGTCTATGTTATTACACTGTTTAACAAAAACATCCTGATGATGGGCGAACGCCCGAAACCGGTCGATTACCACAAAAAATAGTAGGCTATCACGGAATATATCTCTGATCAGCGGATTCTTTAAAATTCGCATAATGAAGAGGAATGGGGATTATGTTTTCTCTAAAATGCTATTTCAGTTTATTATATCATTTTGTTATTCAATTCAATTCAATTCAATTTATTTGTTACATGGGCATAACCCTATACAAAGGAGTTGCTGAACAAATCAAAATACAATTAAAAGAACTTAAGTATCTTATGAATAGTAATAATTATAATTTATACTTATAGAATTTTTATAAGTAAAATAACCAAATGAAACAAAAATTACATACTTCTGTAGATGATCGAACTAAATAAAAGCATTAACTGCTTCCTATCAGAGGTTGCATAGTTCATCAGAATACCATATTATTCATTTAAAATAAATGCCCTCAATTTCATTGCACTTTCCATATAGTAAAAAAAATTTCTTACGTTTACAATACTAATATTATGAAATAATAAAGGAAAATTAAAATAATCTATATCCTTTAAGAAATCTAAATATTCAGAACGAAGTGGTAGATATATTGGACAATGCAACAAAATATGGGGTAGATCCTCAAATTGATAAGTATTACACAATGTGCACAATTCTCTAGGGTTTATTATATATGTAATTCTACCTGTAGTTATTTTCAATACATACTTTGAGGACAGACGTAATTGGGATAACAGACGTATAAATTTAATAGGAATATTAAACCTCAAATAGTTTTGTGGTTCTTGATCTTCAAATACTATTGCAGAATATATTAAACTAAAATTAGAACTGTGAAGTTTTTTTAAATCAGTCTCTTTAAGGAATTTTTTTTAGTTTATTAAAGATAATCTTAATTGTTTTTTCAAATTAATAATATCATCGGTGTATAATAAATTTAAAAGATTTATAGAAGAGAAAGTATTACTTAACTGCGAAATCCAATTAAACTTAATATTTACAGCATTACGATTTAGATACATCAATTTTAGAAAGCATAATAAAGGGTATCGATTAGGAGACATAATTTTTAATTTACAAATCCAATTTGGAACAAACTTCAATATAATATAACTAATGTGTACAACTCCAGCTTCTAGACGCACAGCAAAATTCGGTGTGGACCGCGGCAGTCCAAGTAAACGTTTATAAAAATTCAAACTACTTGCCTCCAAAATATCAGAGTATCTGAGTCCCCAGATATGTGCGCTATACAGCAATACACTCATTGCAATGGCTTCATTAAGCTTGACTCTTGAATCCCAATTATTTAATTTGGAGGCAGCACAGATATTCAGCACTATACCAATAGCCGAATTGGCCTTAGAAACAGCACTTTCAGCTGCTTTTAAAAAAACACCGGAAGTAGACAGCAGGACGCCCAAATAATTATATGCAGAGACTTGTTCTAACAACACATCATTAAAATATAAATTTCTAACCTTCTTCTTAAAAGATTTAGAAAATCTTATAATTTTTGTTTTATTGGTGTTTACGTTTAGGTAATTCTCTTTATAATAAGATTCCAGGCAATTTAATTTTGAACGAATATCCAGAAAAAAACCTCCAAAAATTATCAGGTCATCCGCATATAACAGCATTAGAATATCTGCGCTAGATTCCACGGGTATGCCGAATAATCCCCTGTTTCTAAAATAAATTACAATATTAGAAATAAATAAGTTGAATAACAAAGGACTCAATGACTCACACTGCAGAACACCCTCTGTGTCCTCTATCAACTCCGATAATCTAGATCCAACTCTAACTTGCAATACAGCATTATCGTACAGCCTTCTTAAAATTCTAATAATTTTGCCACTAATTCCGATTTGGAACAATTTAAACCAAAGTAGACTGTGATTCACAGAATCGAAGGCCCTCTTAAAGTCTCACAAACACACAGAAAAGTTCACCACCAGGCCGAGAAAGTTTAAATTGTATTAGAGTGGTTGAGACAAAAATATTATCCACACATCCCCGACCAGCCCGAAAACCATTCTGGCATTCAGTTATTGCTCCTACTGTTTCAAACCAAATTATTATCCTATTTGAAATAACTAAAGTAAATATTTTTAATAAGGTATTATTAGCTAGAGCAATTAATCTATAATTTGTTTTAAATAGACTTGTCTCCTTTCTTATGTAAGTTGAAACCAATAATGTTAGACCAAGAAGAAGGAATCTGCTAATCTAACACAATTTTATTAAACATTGTTTCAATATATAATAGCCAATTTTGCGGCAGGTATTTATAAAATTCATTAGATATATTATCCGCTCCAGGAGCTTTGCAGACTTGCAATTATTCAATACCAAATATAATTCGTTCGAATTTATAGGGAGATCAAAGAACGGATTCACCACATCAATAAACAGCTGATTGTCCAATATTCTACAAGGATATAAATCATTATAGTAGGATTCCCATTGTTCACAAGTAACAATTGGTGAAAGATTACTGTTTTTTTTACGATATTTATTTATGGTTTGCCAAAATACTTGACTATTCTTACAATCACTTAAACTCTGTACCAACAAAGCGTTGTGCAATTTTTTCTTAGTTTTTATTAGCTGCAGATATTTTTTCTTTTCAATTAAATAACTATTATTACCTGAATGTTTATTACTAGACAACTTTAAATTTTTTAATAACAATTTAAGTTTAATTTTTTGCTCAACACATTCATGATCAAACCATTCTTTATTTGAGAACATTTTATTCGAACTTCCGAAAGTAAAAGTTTTACAGAGCTCCAATTTTTCACATGCATCATAAATAGCAGAGATCAAATTATCATTCACATAAACCAAACTTGACTGCAAAAAAATTAACTGAAATTCTAGAAGAGTAACACATAATATTACAATATTGAGAGAGTTCAGATATTGCTGGAAAGCATCAGAGATATTTTTCGTGATAGCCTGCTTTTTTTTGTGGTCATCGACTGGTTACGAGCGTTCGCCCATCATCAGGTTGTTTTTGTTAAACAGTGTAATAACATAGACTTGCACATAGCAAATAACGTTTGTTATGTTATTACATATAAGTTAAATATAAGTCTCTGTTGTTACACTGTTTAACAAAAACATCCTGATGATGGGCGAACGCCCGAAACCGGTCGATGACCACAAAAAAAAGCAGGCTATCATGGAATGCTTCTCTGATCAGCGGATTCTTTAAAATTCGTATAATGAAGAGGAATGGGGTTTGATGTTTTTCTCTAAAATGCTATTTCAGTTTATTATATCATTCTGTTATCTAATAATATTAATTTGAAAGTAATGCGATGCCAACTTGGTTTCTTTGAACTTGGTCACTGACTACATACATAAATAAAATCATAATTATTAATACTTTTATTTAAAACAATATTCTGAATGAGTAATTTATAATGAGTTTCTGGAGGGTGAAGTCCACGCCTCACTTAGTTATGATGTATGCAATTGTTGGCTTATCGGCCAGGTTATTTTTCCCAGGGTAAAAAAATACAAATAATTATTAAACGGTTTTGTATTTAAATCCAACGGTTTTGAGACTCTCTCTTAAATTATGAGATGATAAAATTATGTAACATTTAGATAGTTATTGCATTTTTTTTAATTTATAATTTTTTTTATTTATTTATGGTTTTAGCTTCGTGTGCATTTGGCTTAGATTCACAGGCACAAAAGAATCCTGACAATGAATTCCGGAAAAAAGCTACCAAAATATTTACACCAAGTATCAAAACAATGATGATACAGACATTGGCTTTTATGTTCCCAAATTTGATTAGAAAACTAGGAATTAATATAATTGATCCTGAAATATCAGAATTTTTCTGTACATTAACAAAAACAACATTGAAACAACGAAAAGAAAGTGGAATAAAAAGAAATGATTTTTTACAATTATTGCTTCAATTAAAAGACAAAGGATATGTGGAATATGATGCTGATGAAGCTAGTGAAGTGGAAAAAATTGATAATATTGAGAAACTAGGTTATTATTTTGATACTTAGAATCTTTTGAATTTCTCTTCTTCTTTTTTTTCATTTTTTCTTGACAGTGATACTTCTTTTTTTTTTATAGAATTTACAGATGAGATTCTTGCTGCCCAACTATTTATATTCTTTATCGCTGGATTTGAACCAGTTACTTCTTTAATTGTGTTTACGTTGTATGCTTTATCAAAGGAACTTGAAGTGCAATCGAAGGTCAGAGATGAAGTAATGGAAGTAAAAGAAAAATTTGGTCTTATCAGTTATGATTCTTTAAAGGATATGACATATCTGGAATCAGTAATGGCAGGTAATATAAACAGAATTTCATTATAAATTTAATTTTTGTAAACAGTTCTTGTAATGGTGAATCTCAGGATTCATGAGATCCAAATTCTATGCAATAATAGTTTGAAAATTCCGTTTAGGATTTTTGATAGTGCTTATGATTGTAAAATATACATACCAATTAGGAATTGAAATGATAACTTTCCTGAATTTTATTTACATCTGATATCTTGGAGCGTCTCGTATTGCCATTTTTTTATTTCCTCAGCCTAACTTTTATTTCCTTACTTTTTATTGTCTTCTGAATTAATTTTCTACTTAAAATTTCTTTTAAAATTGAAGTAACCTGCCAGATATGGCGGATTAGCGCATTGGACTTGGGGGGCAGAGATTGCGGCTTCGAGTCCACTAATCCTGCCCTTAGATTTTCTTGCCCTAGGAGCTTCTACTGCCTGGTGATGGGCAGTATTTAGTCTGTAACGAGAGAACTCGGCCAGGAAGTCAGCAGTGCTCAGAAGAGGCTTCGGGAGCCTTGGATCTGAAGCGCATTTGACTGTATTATTAGAGTAGAACAATATTTACTGTCAGTAGAATCGTTTGTAGAACAGTATCTCCGTTTTTTTATTTATTTTATCCATTCCTAGGAAACTAATCTAAACGGCGACATGAGTTCAACATGTAGCGTTTTTCATCGCTGATAGGGTCCAATATTGAAAATGTAGCATCCTAATTTTGCTCGTAAAACTAAATCAACAAATTGTGGCCTTCACAGGAATCACCGGTGGTGAGAGCGTTAGCTTTGACCTAAGTGGGAGCTCATTTCTGAGACAGAGAATAAAGAAACTGAAGCTATATCTGTTTTTTATTTGTATCTATTTATGTATTATTACTTTATTCATAATTAGTTATTATTATTATAGAATCTCTAAGACTATATCCACCAGCAAGATTATTAATACGGACCTGTACAAAAACATATACTTTAAAAGATGGAAATCAGATTGAAAAAGATACAATAATTATGATTCCAAATTATTCATTACAACGTGATCCAAAATATTTTCCCGATCCAGAAGCGTTTAAACCAGAAAGATTTGCAGATGGTGAACAGTTATCCATTCGTCAAGGGCGTGGTATTTATCTTCCTTTTGGTGATGGTCCTAGAGTGTGTATTGGTAAGCATTAAACTGATTAAATAACTTTTTATTATTTTTTGTGAATTTTTTTTTTATAATTTATTTATTAAAAGTTAATTTTTGATTGTGATTCGTGCAGCATTTGCTAAAAAAAGTTAAAAAGTCTGCTTTCTCTTGAGTTATTCTATATATGAGAATCTAGAGAGGTAATAAGCTAGAGTTTGTGTATTTTGTGGATACGCTAAGCTCAAATACACTTCACTTACCTCTCCAAGGCATCCGAGATTTTTTCCTTGTTAACCAGCTTCATTTTGTGGTCACCGACCGATAAACAGAGATTTTTTTTCAGAATTTTGTTGAATATATAAATTGATTTTACTCTGTGAAAGTTTGTGACATCACAAATCGCAAGGACATCCTGCACTTTTTTTTTGTTTCATTACAAAATAATTATTTGTTTTTTTTTTTAAATAATAGAATACATTTTAATACTGTACAAGTACATACTAAATAGATTTTCGATTGCAGCAAGAAGATTTGCATTATTAGAAGCAAAGATGGCTTTAGCAAAAATTGTTGAAAATTTTCAAATCAATGCAAGTTCCAAAAATATCGAACCAATACAACGGGATCCAAAATCCTTTACTATAAATCCAATTGGAGGTTTATGGTTAAAGCTGGAAAAAATTTGACAAAATACAAATTGATGTTTAAGGTAAGAATTTATCATATATATCAGTGGGCGGCCCTCGCATATGGGGATTATCCAATCCACCTTAAATTATGATCAGATAGCAAAAAACAATCATGTTCAGTAATACAAATTTATATAAATATTTATTGTCAAATAATGAAATAACTCATGTTATCAGTTTTTGGATTTGTTTTTGCACAGATATTTGGTAAAGAAGGAATAATCAACTTCTTTTCAAAGATTCTAGAAGGTAACACAACATTCATTTTCCTTTTTAAAATTATAAATTACATTAAAAAAAAAAAAATCTGGTGTGAAACACCCACACAACTTTCTCTTACTCCAGTTCTCAAAATGATAATTGACAAATTTTATAGTTTGTGTACCAAATTTAATGAAATTCGTCGAAAACTGAAAAAACTGTTCAGTAAAAGCGCACTTCCGGTTTACTCATTTTCTTGAAACTCGGAATTTCAGCCATCTATTTATTTCTAACTAATTATGTTTGGATGATAGAATTGTATAATGAACTAGGATAGCACTTTGATGAAAATCTAACCCCACCCCTCCCCTAAAAGTGCTCTTAAAAGAAATTTCCCAGAGAAATGTTTTAGATAAAAGTTGTAGATCTTTGAATGTTTAGTTTATATACGAAGTTTCAAAAAAATCGTCGGAGCCATTTTTGAGAAAATTGCGAAAAAGTGAATAAATCATTTAGTAAAGTGGTAAAGTAAACGCACTTCCGGTTATCCGATTTTTTTCAAACTCGGAATTTCAACAACATATTTAATTCTAATTAACATTATTTAGATGGCAGAATTGTCTAATAAACTGAAATAGCACTTTAGAGAAACCTAACCCCACCCCTCCCCCAAAAGTGCCTTTCAATGCATTTTCCGGAGAAATGTTTCTAATAAAAGTTGTAGCTCTTTGTATGTGTGGTTGATGTTTAAGTTTAAAGAAAATCGTCGGAGCCATTTTTGAGAAAATCGCAAAAAAGTAAAAAATCCAACTAGTAAAGTGGTACTTCCGGTTGAGGAATTTTTACAGATAACGTAAGTCAGATCCCATGGTGACCTCTAAACGGAATATCAAATTTCAACTTTCTACGATTTTTCGTTTTTGAGCTATGCTGTTCACATACATACATACACACACACACACACACACACACACACACAGACCATTTGCTAAAAACCACTTTTTTGGACTCAGGGAACCTCAAAACTGATATTTCCGGTGAAAACTCGATATCGAAAAATTTGACACGATTACAATACTTCTTCTTACTAGGAGTAAGAGAAAGTAAAAAATCAGAAATCGGGGCGATTTGAAAAACATAAACAAAATCTTTTTAAATTAAGTAAAATAATTAAGATAATAGAGTAAAATAATAAGATAATAAAGTAAATGATTTATTTTTACTTTCAGACAATCCCTTCAAAATAAGGAATACAGTTTTATCTCAATTAATAAAGTTAATTTTTGTTAAAGTAAGAATAAAAAAAATTTAAAAAAAACTTCCAGAAATAGTTATTATTTATTACTTAAGCTTTCTTTTCTTGATCAAAGGAGTTGTTAATTTTTTTTGTAGAGTTTAGATTAATTTTACTGCGAGATTTTGCGCTGCTTTTTGACTGAAATTCATTAAAAAAGCTTATTAAATGGAGTAGTTTTTACACTTAAATATTAGTTGTATGAAATTTAGACATTTTCAAGTATTTTTAAACAAGAAAGACCAACATGGTGGGCATTCTTCTCAAACATGAAGAAACAACTCAAATTTGATTTAGATTTTCCGCCACTGTTAGGTTTTTCTAGTCTCTAGTAAAGTATCCTATTGCTTTCTTGGGAGGTCAGTACTTTTTTTAAATTTTTTGAATTTTTTATGAAGTGATTTGTAAAAACATTCCATAAGGAAAAATGGATTAGCTATTTTATCAGGATTTATGGGGCACCTATGCTTTTATCCTTGTATATCAAATACGAACATCATTTCATTCAGATATCCACAAAATAACGTAGATAATTGCAGCGATAGTTTATGAGTTTATTTATTCTAATAATGGAATTGAAAGAACTCACATGCACTTCAAACAATTTTCAAGGAAGTCATAAAAATTTTCGTCAATAAGCTTACATTCTAATTACTTCCTCTAATTTTATTTATTTATTTTTTTTTTTTGACAGATTCTTTTTCATAGAACAGAAACGATGTACCCGAATTTCATTGGTGCAGCAGGTTCCTAAAATAAAGATTTATCAGGTTTAATGAATAAATCAATCATTATTCATAATGTAAATATCATACAAAATAAAAATTTACTGTTGTCTTAGTTCAAGATTTTTAAGTTATATTTTGTGCTATCTATTTTGTAAACATACAAAACTGTAATAAAATTAAATTTATTATATTTGCTATAATATATTTCCAAGAAATTTCGATCGGGAACCTAACCTGTTCAGTTTAGAGTTTACATTGATGTTGGACTATTGTACCATTATTTTATAAATTTATAACAAAACATTGCTTATAAATATTATCCTATTATTATATTATATAATTATTTATATGTTATTTATAATACAACATGAGATATTTGTACTAGGTGAAGTATTGGCACTAAAGCAATAATCATTCTTGTTAAAGTATTTCAGCTAGTTCTCGTTATGATCACTTTTAAATTAATTAATTGTCTTTAAAATATTATACTACTTCAAATAAAGATAGGCAGCAAGGAGTTTTATCGTTAAATTAATCTGATAAGAAATAATTCCATTAATGCTATTGGCGATCTCATTGAAACATAACAATTTTGGCAGTGATTTAAATTAATAGAATTTTCTTTATAAGTTGTTTATTAAGATAAGATTCATATATGAATGATTCAATAAAAAAGAAGAAGAAGAAGATAAAAAATAATAAAACTGATTGCCAAGGAACATAATATACACTTTAATTATATACTTGTGAAATGTAATTTTTTGGAAAAACAAGTTTGCTGATTTAAATAATGATAGAATTGGATCAAACCTTTTCTACTAAGTGTTACAATTTGTATGTGTGACTTATCTGTGTTATAAGACAAAATTAAAAAAAAAATAAATAATAAAAATCTTTATTTTATTAATATAAAACACTTGACGACCTTTTTCTTACGGCAATTTACATTTTCTGATTTATTGATTTGGGTTATTTATTAGTTTGTGCCTCCAAAAAAATAATTTAGGCAAAATAGTCATGCTTCTGGTAAATCAGTATTATTTTTCAAACTCTGAATTTTTGAATACAAATTAGAATAGAATAGAATGACAGAGGGGGAGGGACTCTAACCCAAGCACTGCAGCCTACCCATTGAGGCTTATTGTGCCAACCCCTTAATGTCTAGTAGAGGAATCCTCCCCACCTTTATGAGGTCCAGGACCTTCCCCACCAGTCTTGAAGTACGATTTCCTCCGGTCTCAATGTCCCAAAGATCTCGTATCTCACTCTGCCTATAATGAAGTTGATGAGGAGAGAAATTAGGTTTGAATAATTAAACGAGATATGAAGACACTGTTATAATATAGCTATAAGTCTACACAAACTGCACTGGACTTGTAATAATAATGGGTGAGAGTAGAGTTATGACACGTTGCGATGAATGGTTGAATCTGATAGATAGATAGATAGATCTCTGTATAGATTCTCACTGGCTCATATACAGGTTCTCCCACTCTAGCCTGCTTAAGTCAGACAGTACAAGAGGGGGCCTGTTTTCTCTCGGTCGGGCTTGTGTTCTCTCTCTTGCCGTTACACTGCCGATTGCGACGCAATCAAACAACAGGTTAGAAGCCATCTCCTCCTCCTCCTTCTGACACAGTCTATACAAGGGCTCCGAATCAAATAATCCTACCTTGTGAATAGAAATCAAATTCTTATTAATAATAATATTGAGAATAGAATTGTATATTAATACTGAAGTGATACTTTAGACGATAGCCACGGCATACTACCCTAAACCCCTGTAAAATGAACTTCCCCGGTAAAATATCTAGAATAAAAGTTTTAACTCTTTACATATGTAGTTGTATACCAAATTTCAAGAAATTCCATTGGATGCATTTGTTTTAAGAAACTCCCAGAATTCTGAGAAATCCCATATTTTTAGTACATAAGTAGTATTACTTCCGGTTTACAGATTTTGACCAAAACCTAATTGTCAGACTTTATGTGAAATATCAAGCTGGAATTTTCTTTTATTTTCCGTTTTTGAGTTGTGGTGACCACACACTCACACTAGGTTAATTTCCAAAAAAACATTTTGCAGACTCAGGGATCTCAAAACATTTATCCCCGGTGATATATGAACACTCAATTCGAAAAAATTTATTATATATTAAATTAATCAAATACATTTAGTAAGCAGAAAATAAACATACTCAAGAGATGTGTATTTTTATTTAAAACTAGCTAAACCGGCCAAGCTTCGCTGTGGCTCAGTCTGATTTTTAGAAAAGTTAACATAGATTCAGCAAGAAAACGCATCATTCAATTTAATACCCTACTTTGCGTTGCTGTGAACTGAAAGGAAAGAAAAAAAAAATGTTTTTAACTGAAAGTCTTTTTTTCATTGTAAAGCTAATGAATGGACTACATTTTTTGTTTGTCCGTTTTCTGCATAAACATAAAGACCAGATGGTTTACCGACTCTGGAGCATGCGACATATAATTGTCCATGAGGGAAGCATTCGTTTTCTAAATTCAAACCGTACACTTGCCGAGTTTATCCTTGCGCTTTATTGATAGTTATAGCGAACGCAAGACGTATTGGAAATGAAGCCGTTTGAACTCGAATGGCATATCTGTCGGAATGAGTGGTATTCGTGGGAGTAGTACATCTTCATCTTTATGAGGTCCAATGAGAATTGTTGCTTCAATTAGATTATTAATCAATTTTTTAACTACTAATCTTGCATAAAATTACATAACTTGGCTGATTGATGTTTCGGAGTAATATAATTGGCACTCCAAATTTCAAATTTAGAATGTGAGGAGGTAATCAGGGAACATCGAGTGAATTATGAAATTCCGTTGGAAAATTCACTACTTCACATTGGTCCCTCACGGAGTCAATGGATTTGTATGTCACTATTTCACCTGCGATTCTGTTTAGAATGATGTTCATATCGAGCACGTCGACATTTTCAGCCGCTAGAATGGCTCTTCCGCTTAACCATGCGTGATTTTAATAATTTGTTTCGATGCTTTGGAATATCTTGTCTACTATTACTTCTTTTGAATGTACAATGTTGCAGAAATTAGATGGGAAGTTCATTTTTCCTGTTTCTGGATTAGGAGCAGTGCCGTTATCGAGTTCGAGTAATTTTCTTGAAAATAGGGCAGGTGTTGGATAGTTTTGAAGTTGTGAACTTTTTTTACTGTGCTCCAAAGAGTTGAATATTTCAAGCAGGCATGCAATTCATCAGCTGGTGTTGAGCGAGGTATCATTGGAAGCGTTGGCCTGAAGTCACCAGATAGTAACACAAATGCTCCACCAAATGGAACCTGATTATTTCGCATATGTTTCAATTATAGTCTAATGCTTCCAGTGACTTCTTGTGACCATCCCATACAATGATTTTGCACGCCCGAAGAACCTTTCCCATTCCTTAAGTTTTAGAAATGTTACATGTTGTTTAGTGTGAAGTACATGTTTATTGACAGTTTAAGAGCTGAATGCGCTGTTCTACCTCCTTCCATCAATGTAGCAGCAATACCTAAAGAAGCAAGTGCTAACGTAATATGTCCGTTTGAACGGATTTTTAGCTAGGATTTTAGCTCGGAATTTCCCGTTTCCGTGGGAACTTCGAAGTAAAAGGTATATATAAACACTCTTATATAGAAATGCAAGGTTGTGTAAAACTTTCAAATCAATCCATCGGCTATATTTCGAGTTTTGCGGCCACAAACATAGGGATGCTGAATTTTTATATGTATCGATTAATAAGTGCTCAATTATTAAGAAATATATAAATAAATTATTTACTTGCTGTCACTTTCTCTTAGTAAATGAGTATGGCAATCGTGTCACATTTTCTAAATTGAGTTTTCATCGGAAATACATGTTTTAAGGTCCCGCTGAATCTGAGGAGTAATGTGTTTTTAGATATTGTTCTTTTGTGTGTGATCAGCATAAATCAAAATCGGAAAATCATAAACTTAATATTTATAAACTTGATATTTCGTTTGTCTATTAAGATAGAGCAACAAGGTTTTGATCAAAATCGGGGCCATCAGGAAGCACCACTATACTAACTCGATTTTTTTTTTTTAGGCATCGACATATAGTCATTCAGCCAGCATCCACCTCAATTGCTACGATACTCCAAGTGTTACAGCTGCGCACCTAAACATGATGAATCATGCTGAACTTAACATTCTCAGACAGACAATAAAATTCATTCGTTCCCTCTTCCACACACTCATTTACATATTAGCTTTAAACTAACTTAAATTAACTAACAACTTAAACTATGGGGTGGGGTAGTCTATATTCCGCCACCCCGTCAATTCAGCTTATTCTAAATTCACATTCATGCCAATAAATACATCCACACTGTAAAAACTCTACATATACATCTTAACATTCATACCTTCTAATAAATTCGAATAATGCCTGCAACACTGGACTACTGTTAGAAACTAGAATATTCTCATATCGGAAAGGGGCAACCAAGTATTTATATCATTCTCTTTCACAAACAATCTCTTTCGCTTTCATATTTCTGACATTCCATCGTTATGTGTTTAAAATTTTCTTCCGCTTTACATAACGTGCACGTCGGAGTTGTTCTTTGGGCTATTCTGAACAGTATGCTCCGCATATAGCGTGATTCGATCTTAGCCTGCTAATAGTTGTTACTACGTTTTTGTTCATTGAACTTCCTTTAAACTATAAACGAGTCGGTAATTTTGGTACCATTGATTTATAAAATAAACCCTTTCTATTATTATTATATTCTGACTGCAATTTTAATGAAATATTCCTGGTAATCCACGCTCTCATATCAGCACCAGGTAGTTTGAACGTTATTGCTTCTCCGTCTCTTGCAGCTTCTCTAGCGAGAGCATCTACGTTTCATTATCACTAGCCCACAATGTCCCTTTATCCATACAAAGCTAACGTATATGCCCCCTGCTTTAACCTCGTCACCAGTTCAATTATTTTTAAAACGATGTTATAATAATAATAATAATAAAAGTCTTTATTTCCAATAGTAAAAAGAAAAACAAAAAAGAAGAAATTACAATTCATTACAACCGACTATACTCATGGTTTTTACAAACCGTCTGAGGAGTAGCCTTACTTAAATAAAATAACAAAAAATAGATAAATAATAGAAATAAATAATAATAATTATAAAAACAAAAAAAAGTGTGTACATATATATAGAGTATCAAAACAAAAATATAAATTAAATCTTCACCAGAAACTATCAATGAAATCAGTAAATAAACAAAATAGATAAAACAAAAACAAAAATTAATTCTTTACTAAAAGTTATGAATAACACTGTACTATACTGTGTTAATAATAAATAAGAAAAATGAAATAACAATCAGTAATTAAATTCTTGTACCAGAAATTTCCGATACTGCCATGCGTGCTTACAATAACTTATTAAATCGTCCCATTTATTGGAGTTTAAACGCTCTTTAAATTCTGCCATTGTTAATGATGTTTTATGCAAATACCTTATCCTAAAACTCAGTCAAAATGGGACATTTACATATAAAATGATAAACATCCTCTTCCTCTTTATAATTACAAAGTGAACACAACCTTATTTCTTGTTTAAAGTTATATTTATTTAAGTTCAACAGCTCACATCTTATCTTAAATATCCAACTGACAATGGATGTGCCCATTTCACTGTAAACGTAGTCATTACTTTTGGATTCTAATTGTTTGTACCATAAATGATGTTCACTATTGAACTTCATTAAATGATACTTAGCATTTAATTTCTCAATCATATTTTTTATTACAGTATCCACTTTTATCTGGTTGTTCGCTAAACTTATTAAATTTACATCGTACGTGGAAGATAATTTTTCCCATTCCTTATACCAAAACAAATTCTGTTTTATGATTTCTTTCGCAACAATATATGGGTACCAACAGCGCCCCCTCTAGCGGTTACGTCGCCGCGGACAAAAAGACAAACTGCCGCACCTTAAGAATATATACACTACCGATCAGAAGTTTGGGATCAGTTAAAAAATTGGGCCTTGAACTACTTCACTATAGTCGATCGCGTCCAATTGATATTTTTAAAGTTGCTCTTAAATCTGCCACAACAAGTCCCCAGTAGTTTCGTTCGCTAGAAGTTGAATGACGGCAACTGAAAACCAAGATTTTTAGTAAATCCATAAGATCTGGCTGAAGATTTTATCGATGTAAAGCAGCTCACCTCTGAAAATATGCTATCGAAGACTTGTGAAACTTTTGGATGGTTCTGACATTCCTTTTAACTGGGTGGTCTTGTGAGAGAAATGCTTTATTCTATAGGAGCGCAGGACATTCATCTAGGAGGCTCAGCATGCGGCCGTGGTCTCTAATAACTTAAAAAATCTTTCTCTAAACTGACATCAATGAAGTACTTAACTCTTCATATAACATCCACTGTAGATTAATGTGTCCCTTGGCTAATGGTAGGTCATATGTAAATATTAGGTGCAATATCATTAAAACCAGATTCATAGCTCAAATTAGAGTAGCTAGTGACCGTACCCCAGGATTTTATAATGGAATAGCCCATTTATTTGATCCTAAAAGAGTTGCTTTACTTGTGCGGTGGGCAAAAATGATATTATGCACTTTATTTTGGAATGCCCTTATTATAAAAGTTTGAGAAGTAGGTTGTTAAATAGGTATTACCTTCACATAGTTCTTATGTTTTTGCTAACTTTACTAGATATAGAAAATAAAGAAGAGTTAAACCACTTATTTTATTTTATCTCTGAGGCTTTGGAGGAAAGATATACATAGGTTTGTAAAGGTATTATTTAATACCTACGAGGCGATCCCTCAAACTCCTTCCCTAAAATAATTTGTATAAACGAATAAAGTCTATTTCAATCATTGTTACTTTACTGATACTTTATTAATCAAGTATTTAATATTATTTTATTACTTTGAAGATTAAGCTGTAATGTTTCTTCGTGTAACGTTTGTATTTTTTGTTCAGCTTTCAGCAGAGGTCAATCTCTTGCTATAGAAAATGTATAGTTTCTTTAGGCAATTGAAATTGAAATTGAAAAAGATTTTATTTACATATATACAGGTACATTTTACATCAAGTGTTTCAGGCCGTCTGCCTATATACACAAAACATTATACAAATGGAACTAAAATTAAAAGAAATCAAATTTTACAAATTAAGGAAAAAAACAAAAAAAAAAACCTTAACATGAAGTTGACTCAAAGCAAAACATGCTTCAAACGCTTATGTTTGTATCTTTTGTACTTCATTGTCTCTATATTATAATCAACAATGGTATTAATGTGACTGTGTACGCTGAGTGTACAAGATTTTATAAATTTTTCAGTGAGTTTATAAACAGCGGTGGACATACTGGCAACGTCCAACACAGCATGCATATAATCAATCGCGGTCCACCTAGGAAAAGAGCCAATCAGCCTTAGACATTTATTTTGCACTCTTTGCAGTTTATTGTAGTTAGTAGCACAGGTGTTAGACCAGACCGGAGCAGCGTATAGTAATACAGGGCGAATGTATAAATAGTATAATAATTTTTTATTATAAATATTCAGTTGTGAGTTCCTGTTTAGTAGAGAAAATAAATTACAGATAAGACCCAATGACCTATCGCTGACTGTATTTATGTGTCTAGTGAAAGTTAGTCTAGAATCAAGTACTAGACCAAGATACTTCACTTCCTTCTTCCAGGGAAGTGAGCTGCCGTTAATTTTAACAAATTTATTGATAACAGGCCTTCTACGTGTGAACAGAATAACTTCAGTTTTCGCTTCATTGGGTCTTATCCTCCATTTTTTAAAATATTTAAAACTTTTTTCTAATGCTATTGTGAGGTGGTTGGTGATTGTATCAACTCTGAAGGACGATATAAAGAAAGCTGTGTCATCGGCATAGAGAGCACAACTGGCTTTGACCTTTAGTTTAGTGAGGTTGTCAATATATAAATTAAAAAGTGTTGGCCCCAGAACAGAGCCCTGGGGGACTCCAGCTGAAATATGTCTGAAATCTGAGGAACAACTACCAACTGTTACACTGAATTTTCTGTTCTCCAAATAACTTTTCAATACATACACAAGGTATCTGGGAATCTTATAGTTGATCATCTTATAAATTAGACCGTTATGCCATACACAGTCAAACGCCTTCTCTACATCGATTAACGCCATACCGGTGTGCTTATTTAAATTGAAATTATGCTCAATAAGGTCTGTGACCCTGGCAAGTTGTGCAGTGGTGGAGTGATGAGCTCTGAATCCGAACTGTTCACAGGAAATTAGCTTATTGTCCTCAATAAATGAACTGAGTCTCTTTAGAATAATACGTTCGGTGATTTTACTTAGGCATGGCAGTAGTGAAATGGGGCGATAACTGCTGGGTAAGGACAAGTCTTTACTTGATTTAGGAATTACTATTATTTTAGCAGTTTTCCACAGATTAGGAAAATATCCGAACATTAAAATGTAATTAATAATTTTAGTGAGTGGTGTATTAAGCTTTTTTTTGAAATATTTTTAATTAGCCTGTTGCTGATACCATCAATCCCGGGTGATTTATTATTTCTTAATTTAGAAATAACTGCTTTCAATTCTTTGGGGCAGGTTAATTTGCAATTGGTATGTTTATCTATAGGGCCAAAAAATTTTTTAGTAGTAGAGAGTACATGGCGTGTAAAAGAAGGCACACCGGTGTCAGTGTTCATACGGTGGACACTTACAAAAAAGTCTGCTAAGATTGTGGCTTTGTGTTTAGCTGTGTATGCATAGCTACTACTTTAGGCAATAAATAAATAAATATTGAATGAAATTTCTCAAGAAATGTTTCAAGAATTGGACCAGCCATTTCAAGAGATTTTGAAGCTGCTTTCAAAAATATATCAAACACAATAATCAAACAAATACCAACAAATGAAATTTGCCCGTAAATTTTATTGACAAGATTTAGATAAAAGTTCTTGAACTGTATGTTGGTAGTTATATATAAATGCTATCAAAATAATGATTAGATAGGATGGATTGCTATTTGAATTTATCCTTTAATAGTCTTAAATTTCTCATTTTAACGTTGTATCTAAGTTATTACATACGATAATATTAATATTCGCAGCCCTCTATAGCTTTTAGCTGAAAAACAAATGTAAAAAATTTGAACCCTCTCATGAAAAAGAAAGGAGGGAAAGATATCATATCAAGCATTATTCCAGAAAAATATCTTGGCAAATAATATGCCAAGAATTATCTAGTAGCTTGCGAAAGAAATATAATGTAGAAAAAATTAATAAATATTTGAATTTTATTAATATATATTAATTAAATATATATTTTTAATAAAAATGAAGTGTACGCTTCTTTTTTTTTCAATTATAATGTACACTACGTAATTTTTTCAATTTTTGTGATTTTCGCCATAAAAACACCGACGAATTTTATTAAATTTGGTATACAAACTATAAAATTTGACGATTACAATTTTGAAAACTTGTGTGAGTGTTCCACACCAGATTTTTTTTGTTTTCTAATTAATAAAGCAATTAAAAATAGTATATTTGTAGTTATAAACATGGCCACCAGATAACAACACCTACTGAGAAATCAATTTTATTTATGGTTATACAGTTTGTCACTAGATGTCTCTACTTCCAAAGACTTCCCGTCCCTTCACAAAGACGCATTTTAAACTATTGAAACAATGTTTACATCACAGGATGGCGCTGTGATCGGGTGGCATATTTTGGAACTACAATTCTGTAAATCTAGAAGCTTATGCTTTCTAGCGGCAATTATTTGAACTACTACAAATTCTAGATTAAGTAAGTGCTGTTACCTGGCGGTGAATTCAGAAACGTTAATTTTATTCGTTTTTAACTTTTTCTTTTTTTATTTCAACTAAAATGTAAAATTTGATTTTTTTTTGTTTGTTTTATAAAAATTCAGTACTAATTTTTTAGTATATACTTCATCTACAACAATTACATTCTTAAAGCAGTTAGACAAAAGAAAAAGTTTATATTTGTTCCTCAGCTCTATCTTTTTTTATGCCTTTTATTAATTATTCAATTATTTGTTAAAGGGGCTAATTGTGACTCAAAAATTAATTAAGTTATCTTATTAAGTTACATGTATTTATTATATTTAATACCGATTTAAAATATTCTTCCAAAAAACTGTGAAGGGTGTTCTATCCTGAGACAAATTGTCCTGCAAATTGCAGCCACAAGCATTGCTACTGGATTGATAGAGAACTTGCTATATCATACAATGCAATCTTATTTAGGTAAATAGTATAATCCTCATCTCCATTATTTATCTGTAATACATGTCCACTAATCGTTTATTTGCAAATGAATTATACAATAAAGGAATGAAGGGTGATTGTTTTATACCAGATTTCTTTTTCCTAAATTGCGGCAGTAGACTAAATAAATTTAGGGATGTCAAATCTAGACTATGGGGGAAAATGCAGACTTTGTCAACAGAGCATCATTTTGATTAGGAACATAATTTTTTTCTTGTACAACCTTTACTTGAATCTTATTTTTCGCATTATTTGTTTGTCTCAAAAGTTTTATTTTCCGGACTTCATCAGTCATCAGTTACTTTAGTGGTACTTTAGAGAAAAGCATATTGCTATTGTTCCTTCAGAAAAATGTGACAAATAAAAGTGATATGAATTTATATGTATAGATAGTATTCAACGTTTAAAGAAAATCGTTGCAGCCAATATCGAGAAAATCACGAAAATGTGAAAAAAACCATTCAGTAAATTCGCACTGTCGGATGGATTTGCCGTCTGTGCAATCCAAAAAAGTAAATTCTGGCAAATTGAATTAACTGGTTTTGTTCTTAATTTGTTTGCAAAGTTTAGCCTTTGTCCTACTAAGGCTAGTTCAGCCTCGCTCTAGCGGTTACGTCGCGCCGGACAAAAAGACAAATTGCCGCCCCTTCATATATATACACTACCGACCAAAAGTTTGGGATCAGTAAAAAAATTTAGTTATTCACTAAAATTCTTTAAAGAAAAATATAGTTACATTGTAATAAGAATTTTCCAGTAACCTGATTTATGCATAATACCTCCCCCATTTATGGCACCTTTTAAAATAAATATTTTATTAACATATTATTCATCGAAGGATACCTTTATACGCTCGTAGCTCTTCTGCAGTTGCCCAGGAGCCTCATTCACGCTTATATCAAGGAATGGATAGAAGACCAGCATCTGCGATGGCGGGAAAGAACGCCAGGGCAGAGACAGGCTAAATTCTTCGTTAAAACATTTGCCTACATTCACCAGGGATCTACTGAGCCATAGCCGAAGAGATTCAAGGAAAATAGTGGGTCTACTAACAGGGGATTGCAGTCGGCTGAATAGGCACTTACACCATTTACTATTAGCAGACAACGCGTTATGCCGTTTCTGCAGGGCTGAGGAGGAAACCCCGGCACACGTCCTTTGTGTGTGTGCCGGCCTGGCGAGGACAAGGTTTCTTCAACGGGGGTCTAGCTATTCCGAAGCCACAAGCTTCATGATGGAGCTACTTTCAGCTTTGCTAGGCCTGATGAAGAGGGCAAAGCTGAGGGTTGTCAAATAGACCACTCAATGAAGGTGCAGAGGAATGAGGCGTGGCCTTCCCCCATCCAATCTAACATAATATACACTTTGCCCTTTGAGAAACAATTCACCTCTTGGATTTGTAATAATTCATAGAGAATAATTTCTTTCAAATTATTGATTATGTTTATAAATTAGACCTTTGTATTGTTTGTCAACAAATCATTATTTACTTACTTTTTATTCTACTTTATTTAATTGGGATTCATTCACTCCTTGAGCTTCACGGTTTACGAGTATATCTTCACGGTTACGAGTATATCTTCAAGGTTATGAGAATATCTCACGGTTACGAGTATATCTTCACGGTTTACGAGTACATCTTATTGCAACGTTGATATTTTCCTCTTTTGAATTAATACAAAATGGGCAAAGTTAAAGAGTGTTGTTACCAGAAGTGCCATTTGAACTTTACATAAAATAGGCAAATCAGAACGAAAAATAACGGTTGAACTTAAAATTTCAAAAAATAGTGTTCACCGTGCTATCAAACGGTTTAAAAAATATGGTGATCATGAAGATTTACACCGCTCCGGGAGACCAAAATCAACAACCACAGGTGAGGATAAGTTCATTATTTTATGAAGTAAAAGAAACAGACGACTCACAGCTCCAATAATCAGAGGAGAAGTTATTAAACAAGTTCGAGGCCAATTTCTGTCTCAACTGTTCAAAGGCGACTTCGTCAAGCGAACTTAATACGAAGAGTTGCAACGCTGAAACCATTACTAAAGGGTGCAAACAAGAAGAAACGTTCAGAGTGGTCTTGAAATACAAAGACTTCACAGTGAAACGTTGGAGGAACCTTTCAGCTCAGAAAAACTACATCCACAATGCATAGTACCCACCGTTATGCACAGAGAGGGCTCGGTCATGGTTTGGGGATGTTTTTCAGCCTATGGAATAGGTGATCTCGTCCTTATTGACGGGATAATGAAAAAAGAAAATTATAAAAGCATTTTAGAAAATCACGTCTTACCCTGCGGTCAGCGATTGATTGAGGAAAAAATCATTATGCAACAGGACAGTCACCCTAAACATACTTCCAAATTATGTAGACAATACCTTAAGGAAAAAGAGGATGAAAAATATGTGTCAATATTGACTGGCCCTCGCTATCCCCGGTCTTGAACCCAATTGAACTTTTGTGGGATGAGCTAGATGGAAAAGTTCGTATCAACTGCCATAATTCTTCATATGCTCTGTGGCAAATGCTGTACAGTGTGTGGAGTAATATTGAATTCGAAACAATCAATAAATTGATTGAGAGAATGGCTAGAATTATAAGAGAAGTAATTAAGCGGAGAAGTGGTCACTTTGATGATAAAGCCGTTTAGCCGAAATTTATTCTTGGGAAAGATTTACACTTTGTAAGGAATTTGTTATCGCTTATATTATTGTATATAGATTAAATATAACATTTTTGAATTGCTGACATTTTATTTCATTCATAACAAATCATTAAATTAACAAAAATAAATATAATACATTTTTTATTCTAGGTGGTCCAAACTTTTTACCAGCAGTGTATATATTTTTTTAAGCAATTCTATGCATTTTCAAACACATGCTGAAGCGGCACTATGCGTGCTAATGCTATTCTGTTCAGAGAAGTATATGCTTGTTCAAACAAGTTCAAGCAGCGTCCTTTACAAATTCCTTCGATAATTTTTCAATAATAAAGTAAATATTTTTAGCTTTATGACATAAACAAAAGCGAACGAAAAAATCGATTAGTAAATTTGAATATTTAACACAAAAATATTTTTTCCACACTTACAGTCAAAATGGCGCCCCGGATAAATGTCCGGGTTGCCCGCCCCTAGAGCGGGTTCTGGTACCAATGTGACGAAGATTCAAGCACCTAAAAATATATTTCAGATGTAGTTTGAGGGTGTGAACAAATATTTGGTAGAGATTAGTTTCTAGATATAGTAAGCTTAATGCTTTTTTAACAAAATATCTCAGAAACATTTCAATACTCTCATACATCGTAAATCCCCAAACCTGTGCTCCATAACAGAGAATGGCCTTTGAACCTGAATTAAATATCTTTAATTTTGGTTTGAATGAAATACTTTTATTATGAATTATATTATTGAAAACATTTAAAGAGAATTTAGCTTCAGACAATTTGTCGTTAAAATGTTGATTTAAAGATAAGTTTGACGTTAGCGTTACACCCAAGTATTTATAGCTATTCACCACCTCCACTTCTTCTCCCCTATACCGCCACTTTTCATTAGCGGCAAGCCGCCCACCATTTCTGAAAATAATTATTTTCGATTTATTTAAGTTGACTTCCAGATTCCATCTTTGGCAATAATCATCTAACGCATTAATCATAGACTGAAGAGTCACTCTCTCTGATGACAGCAATACGAAGACGTCTGCGAACGCTAGTAACTTTATTCGATTACTTTGTATGTTAATACCGCCATTTAAACTATCGTCAATATTGTTTGCAAAAAGTGAGAATAATAAGGGGCTTAGTAAACAACTTTGTTTCAAACCAATATTAACAGGAAAACTCTCCGACATCCTATTACGTATTACACCACACGGACGCGTTAGTTCCAGTATAAATACGTTTTATTATTTTTACTATTTTAGTTGAAGTGCCTAATTCAAAGAGTTTATACCAGAGCGCATGACGATCTATACGGTCGAAGGCAGATTTAAAATCAACAAAAACGCGTATATTTTTTGTCGTTTTACTTTTAATTTAATTTTTATGGCACTAAGTAAAGTGATTATGTTGTCCAAGGTGGAATACGATGTTCTGTAACCAGCTTGAAATCCTCCAAGAATGTTGTTTTGCTCTACCCACGTAGTAAGTCGCTGCAACAGTAAACCAGTAAATATCTTTCCAATAGCGTTCCCAAAAGATATACCTCTATAATTCGTGACGTCACTTATATTTCTCTTTTTAAAAATGGGAAAGATAAAGCACCTTTAAAGCTATTGGGAACTTCCCCTGTGGAATATGTTCTATTATATACAAGTAACAACACTTCCAAAAATTGTTCAGAAGCGTTCGTAAAAAATTCATATGGTATCCTATCAATACCAGGTGCTTTGTTATTTTTGGCCTTGTTAAGAACCGCAGACAACTCAAAAAGCGAAAATGGGGCATCTAAATATTCATCCGTCACATAGGGCTCAGCATAATTTATTCTCTGACAAAGTAAAGACGCATTGGTCATATTCTTAAAGTGCGAATACCATTCATTTATAGCGATAGATCTGTCACACTGAAAACTCTTCCTTTTAAAAACACGAACTAATTTCCAGAATTGTTTGGCATCGTTTACACATTCCAGTTTCTTGGTTATGTCAACGGCAAATAGTTTTTTCTTTTTACCATAAATACATTTGTATCTTTTATTAGCTTTTAGATAGGACGATTTAATTACAAGAAAATTTGTCTTTCTAAACAAATTTAATAAACATAATACTTTAAAACGATGTCATCTACCCTATTAGATTTATTTATGTTTGTTAATTTAGTTACTGCACTTTGACAATCACTTAAAATAGCAAATTTACTGTAAGGAAGAGTATAAATCTATATTTTAATGCCATTGTAATGGCCACTAGTTCAGATGTGTAAACTGAAGCCTGCTCATTTAATCTAGCTAACTTACAAAAATTCCTTTCTGAATCGTACATGGTGCAGCCTACCTTGTTGGCAATCTTGGAGGCGTCAGTATATATACAATAGCTATTGGAACAGTTTCTGTTGATGTAATCTTTAAATGCTGCATTCCTTATATGTTTAGGAAAGTTGGCTATGTTGTCACACAAGTAAATATCGATCTTATTAAGTAAAAATTCATAATCTACTTTGTATATTGGAAGTTTACTATTAGACTGAATTGTTATTTCAAATTCAGCTATTTCAGACTGAATTTTTTTTTCAAATTTCTTGAAAAAGACTTGCAGGAAAATGCATTTTAAGAATTTCTGGGATTCAAAATTGATGTTATGCTTTCCACTAAAGTACCATTTCGGTATATTATATGTTTCTCACATCTACATTATAAGAATTAAATATGTTGCCAGATTTCGAGGAATTTGAAGGAAACCAGTTGATCGAATGTGTGACTTCAATTAACAGGGTGTTTTGCAGTTTTCCATGAGATTTTTTTTCGTAAAAGATATCCAGCGAATTACTTTAAACTTGGAATACTAATAACACATAAATTCACAAGTGTTATTTTGTTATAGTTTAGATTCTTTATTGAAGTCAATTAAGAACTTTAATAATAAAACATCACAAATTTGAAGATAAGATGTATCACTGGTATCTGACTAAATTTAGTAAGTGAAAGACCGAGATATTCAAATAAGGTTACAAAATATTATAGTTTTTAAATATATACTAAACTGTGTGGCTTCTGGATGCTATAATTTGTAGAATCATTTTTTTTTTCGTCCTTGAATTAGTAATTAATTTATTATCATACCATGTTTATAAATTAGTAATCAACTGTATTGATAACATTTAATATCTACATAGAAATTGTATTTTCTGTTATTATATAACGTGTAAGTTAACATTAAATTTTACAAAAAAAAAAAAAAACTTTTAAATAAATGCATGATTTTGTGTATTATTTCTTGAAAATACAAGTGTTTTTTTATTTTATTTTATTTAGTGGTCCATATTATCTTAATTATTCTGAACTTGAAGTATCATTTGATTGAAAGATAAACCTTTTATTTCAGTATTCCAACTATGAAGAATACTTCTGTGGTAGCTTATAATTTATTAATATTATTTGGTTACTACATAGTCGTATATATCATGTCCGCAACCACACCTCAGTAAAAATTGCTAGTATTTCGTTCTAACCAGATATCAACGAACCGAATTTTTACTGGCTCTTAGTGCTTGGTAAGGAGGAAAAAATTCAAAATTTTTATATTGAGTTTTCACTAGTATGTTGAGATTTTCTATCTGTCTATCAGTGTGTGGTCAGCATAAATCAAATACGTAAAAAAATCGCAGAAAGTAGACACTGATATTTTATTTAAATCCTACCAGAAAACCCCGACAGTCAAGATTCGGTCAAAATCAGACTACCGGGGAAGCTCACTGGCCTATGGACTGGATTTTTTTTTGTTATTTTCTCGAAAACGATTACGATTTTATTTAAAATCTTAGCTAAAATGAAAATGGCAAATTTTCTTAACACTTCAAAGTTAACATTACATATATGGTTAGTGAAAGACAAAGAGTAAGGTAGTTGAAGTGTTATTACGCAGTCCACTAGAACCGCACCAACAACAACACTAAACCAATCAAATAACATTGAAATTTTACGCCATGAATTTCGCTGAACACCCTAAAATAATTCTTTTTTTTGGAAAAATGTTTTAAATAAAAGTGATACTTTTTTATATTAGTGCCACAGATTAAGATTAGATTGAACATCCCATACACTGCACCCCTGTAGCTTTAGTATGAAAAGCCTCCTCTCTTAATGAGGCTGAGAGCTTTCTTAACCAGTCCTTTTTGCACTGGTCTCAGTGTGTCAAAAATCTTTTAGCGCATTTTGACGATTGCAATGCAATACAATTGAACAATAGGTGTGAGGCAGTTTCCTCGTTTTCCTGACAGTCTAGACAAATCAGTCAGACACACACACAGACCATTTGCTAGAAACCACTTTTTTGGACTCAGGGGACCTGAAAACGGATATTTTCCGTGAAAACTCGATATCGAAAATTTGACACAATTACAATACTTCCTCTTACTAGGTAAGGGAAATAAAAAAACATAATAAAAAAATTTGCCATAGAGTTGATGCGCCTTAAAAAAAAAAAAAAAAAAAAAATCTGGTGTGAAACACTCACACAACTTTCTCTTACTCCTGTTCTCAAAATTATAATGACAAATTTTTATAGATGTGCCAAATTAATTCAAATATGGCGAAAACTGAAAAAAAAACTGTTCAGTAAAAGCGCACTTCCGGTTTACTAATTTTCTTGAAACTTGGAATTTTGGCCATCTATTTATTTCTAATTAATTTGTTTGGATGATAGAATTGTATAATCAACTATGATAGCACTTTAGAGAAAAACATAACCCCACCCCCCCTAAAAGTGCCCTTAAATGAATTTTCCCAGAGAAATGTTTTAAATAAAAGTTGTAGATCTTTGTATATTTAGTGTATATAATACGTTTAAAAAAAAAAAATCGTCGAAGCCATTTTTAAGAAAATTGCGAAAAAAGTGGAAAAACATTTAGTAAAGTGGTAAAGTAAACGCACTTCCGGTCATCCGATTTTTTTTTCAAACTCGGAATTTCAACAACATATTTAATTCTAATTAACATTATTTAGATGATAGAATTGTTTAATAAACTGAAATAGCACTTTAGATGAAAACCTAACCCCACCCCTCCCCCATAACTGCCCTTAAATGAATTTTCCCAGAGAAATGTTTCAAATAAAAGTTGTATCTCTTTGTATGTGTAGTTGATATTCCAAGTTTGAAGAAAATCGTTGGAGCCATTTTGGAGAAAATCGCAAAAAAGTAAAAAAAAAACAACAAGTAAAGTGGTACTTCCGGTGAATATCAGGTTTCAACTTTCTACGGTTTTTCGTTTTTGAGCTATGCTGTTCACATACACACACCCACACGCACCCCATTTGCTAAAAACCACTTTTTTGGACTCAGGGGACCTCAAAACGGATATTTCCGGTGAAAACTCGATATCAAAAATTTTTTTCAAGATTACAATACTTCCTATTACTAGAGGAGTAAGAGAAAGTAAAAAAAAACTATTATCATGGTTACTATGGATGCTGGTTTGTGTTTAAACTTGTTTGGAATATGGGGATTAATGGCTAACCCCTCTTGTTTTACATTATTTTAAAGATCTCGTCATGCAGGTAATCCCCCTCAAAGGAATGCCAAATTTAGTTATCACACACCGTTTTCAAGTTATTTGAAAGATGCAAACAAAATATAACAAAACTAAATCTTCCTATTAATTCCACTGTTTATATAAGTAAAGGTGAAATCAAGTTTGTGTTTCATGCATTTTACATATACATACATGTATACACTCACCGGCAAAAAATTCCGGCCATTTGAAAAATTTACTATTTCTATGTGTAGTTTTCAATTTGTTAATAATTTTTATCAATCAAAACGATTATAGGTTAACTGATTTTCAAAATAAAACAAATAAATAGGATTTATGGGAAATTTAAAATAATTAATAAAAAAAAAGAATCTGGAAAATTTTATTTACCTGTTTATATTTTAAATTTTACATTATTTGTAATGGGAGCACATGTAGCAGTCATGGAACCTCCACGAACGATCACTAACTGTGTACACTTCTGTAAACCTGCCCAAACCATCAGAGAGTCCCGTTGGAAAGGCCTAGTGAGAACAAAATTGCGTTTCCAAATCTCTCACCTCTCTTCTCCACAGTCGCTCGCGGCCATCTGGAGACCTTAAGGTAAATTGGGACTTGTCAGTAAACAATAACTTGCTCACTGCTCGATAGACCAATTGATGTAATGCCGAAAAAAAAACTCAAGATGAGAAAATTCGGTGCTCCCTGCTTGTTCTGACTCTCTTGCAGGGCGAAAAGCCATAAAAACTTGGTCATTCAATCTCCATCGAGCAGTTTTCTCAGAAATTTGAACACCTCGAACTCTTCTTGGAGGCGATGAACTACTTCAACAGCTGTCCAGATGATGATTTCGTAAAATAGACAGTGTCAAAAATCGGTCGTCCCACAGTTCAATGGCTCTTGGCCGCCTGAGCCTGGCCTTCTTTAGTATGAACCTATGGCTCCATATCTGATGGAACGGCCGTCATCAGTAAGTGCTACAGCACATGCGACATCCTCGCCACTAAGGGGCATTTTGAAATTCAAATTTTTAATTCTTTTAATCAATAGATAAGCTAAAGCGAAGTTAAAGAAAATAAAAATCAAATGAACTGTATAAAAAAAAAAAAAATGATAATAAATGAACACAAAGTAGTAAAAATTTTTTATTTATTTAATTTTTTAATATCACAAATATAATTGTATAACGTCCAATTTATTTAAAAAAATGTTAACTATTAATCGCCAACACAATATGTGGAATATTTACTGGGAATTATTCCACTTGCTAACGATTGGGATTCAGGTAATAAGAATAAGTTCATTTTCACTGTACATTTATTTCCATCACTACCCGTAAATTACAGTGATAACCCGATTCCTGGTCTTCAGCGGGCAACGTTGTTGTTCAACTCACTGGTAATAGCCTGGATAGTGATGTAGATCACATGCAAATCCTAGATACTGGCGTCTGAAGCTATGGATGCGAGAACTAGCCCCACGATCCAGCTTCTAAACAAAGAATACAGCAATGTTAATAAAAGAAAATATACCTTTATGAATCACTACAAAAATTATATAATGTATGTAAAATGCCACAATGCCTTGTAATAGATAAGTAACAGCTCCAATTAAGGATCATATAATAAAGTTATACACCCTTGAAACAGGTGCTGGCAGAAGTTAGTAGCACATGCAAAAAAGTTTTTTAACCAAAAGAAATACCTGGATGTGAAGATTCCCAGGGGACGAGAAGTGAGACAAAAGTGCTATATCTGACTGGCCACACTGTTGAGTAAGACTGTGTTATTCAGCTATTAAATTGAACTGGTACTAGTTCCTTAAATGAGTTAATATAAAAGATTAAACAATGAATCACACTGAACTTGAAGTTGTCAGTGATGTAAATTGGATCGTTCCAATTGAGTTGATGATTACAGGTAATGTATGCAATATTGTAAAATGCTTCTTTAAGGTTGCCAAGCCTTCAGCTAGTGAAGCAAGAATGTCAAAGTAGATATTGGCAATAATAATAACAAGAATTAGAGAAAACTGGGATGGGAAAGGGCCAAATAACTGCTTACCACCAGCCTTGGCGTCCCAACCCGATAAAGAATTAATTGCGAAGTTGCAATGACTCCTCTTGAAAGTGTTTGTGACGAGATGTCTTCAATAAAATTAGATTCAGTTGTAAGAATTAGCTGCTTGGAACTGCAATAATGTTAAGTTCCGGTGGAGAAAAAAGCATGTGCTGAGTATTCAAGATGGCGTCAGTGGCCAGGAGCAAAAAGAACAAGTAGTGTAGTATGGCACTTGAAACAGAACAGAACTAAAGTTCACATGGGTGCACCCCTGGTAGGAATGCACGGCTTACTAGATCATACATGTTAGACAACATGATACCTTTATTATTGCAGTATTGTGCAAGGCACTAATTGTAATGTAGTAAAAAACAAATAAAAAATAGCATGAATTCTCATATAAATAGAATATTAAGAAATACGACTGGATCAACCATGTGACCAATCAGATTTCAAATACAGTAAGGGGGGCTCCCACAATTAATTGTCCACTCTAATATCAATTCGCGTAGAAATACGCGACCCAATAACTTCGGACAATATTATATTATTTATGAATAAATAAAAAAACAGACCGAACAATATTATATTATTTATGAAATGTAATTTTTAAAGTGGCCGGAATTTTTTGCCCGTGAATGTATATTATGATTTTACTACCTTATATTATTAATACAATTACAATCATTAATACAATTCCAAATTTGAAGAAAATCGCTTTACCGGAAGTACATTTTACAGAATAAGTTCCAATTACGAATATTTAACACGGTCGTAACACTTCCTCTTCTTACAATGATTAGGAGAAGGTAATATAATACATATAAGCTCTATGGTATCCCTCAAAATGTTTACTTCCCGTCAAAACTAAATTTCGAAAAATTGGCATGATCAAAATACTTCCTCTTAGCAACAATAAAAGAAAACAAATTAAACGTGCAATACTTGGAAGAAAAAAATGAGATTATAAAATTAAAAGTCATCCTGTTAATGGCCGTTATAACCTTATGAGAAATCACTAAAACTCCCACCCACCTAGAGCTTATCTAATTTTGTAGTGGTGGATGACGCCAACGCGATGGTTTATTGTTCAATTGATTCAATAGTATTCACCATTTGTGCGTAGAATAAACTCGTTTTGTTTTCATTTTTTAAACGCGTAGTTTTATAGAAGTTTTAATTTTTTCCATTTACAAACGCTGTTGGGTATCTATTTATAGAAATGTATAATTTGATAACTACTTCCTGGATTATTGATATAATAATAATGGCCATACCGCTAACATTATTTGCTATTTATAAAATGAAAAAAAATTATGAATATTTTAAAGACAGAGGAATACCATATTATGAAACAGGTTATAAAAATATAGTGAACTGGAAGGTTTTATTTTTGAAAGAGACAATAGAAGATTCTATTGATAAAATTTATAAAAAAATGGATGGAAATAAATATGTAGGATTGCCAAATATTTATGGACAACCAACAATGTTATTATTAGATCCTGAAATTATTGAACAAATTCTTATTAAAGATTTTTCACATTTTCAAGATCGTTTCAGTTCTCGTTTTGATACAAAAGTGAATGCATTGCAAGAAAATCTTTTTAATTTACAAGGGCAAATGTGGAAGACATTACGTTCTAAATTAAGTCCAACTTTTACTTCTGGAAAATTAAAATGGATGTTTAGTCAAATATCTTCCTGTACAGATATACTGATCGAATATTTGAATGAAAAAGCTAATGGCAATGACTTTTTAATTAGAGATATAATATCATGTTATGGATTTGACATTATTGGTAAATATGTATTTCTGCTTATTTTAAAGAATACTTTAATAAATAATTGCATCATTTATAATAATTTAATTAATTGTAAAATCATTAGGCATTACCCAAATTTCTCGATTTCGTATATTTGCGACAATTTACAATTTATATTAGTGTTTTTAATTTCTTTCTTTAATAATCGTCATACCATGCACTTTTCATTAATTTTGACCAGTTTCGGATTCTTCTCCTTCGAGAGAGACTAGTTGTCAATTACATAGCGGCGAGGTTAAGGAGGTTTGTTTATAAAGAAAACGCTAAGTAAGGTCCCCGAGTTTAATTTTGAAATCCTGTTAGAGTATCACCTTGCGATCCGGCAGAAATAGATATTCGTTAATCAGAACTAGCAATTTATAGAATAGAATGTTTTCATACGCCTATTATACTCATAGAGATGAATCACAGTTATTTGTAACATTTTTTTCGGTAAACTTTATTTAAGCGGCATTCTGGGATGATGTTAAGGCTTCGCTTTGATTGTCTTTCATTTATTAATGAGAATTAAGATTGTGTTAAAATACTGAAATTTAAAGAAAATTCACAGACGGGGAATTGTGAATTTTCTGAAGTCATTTTTTTATTTTTTTTAAATTTTCTCACAAACAAATCTGCAGTTTATATTTTACTTGAATTAACTATTCAGTAAACTTTTGTTTTAAACCTTTTGCGGAGGACATTGATTTAAGTGGAATTAAGTGGACACGATTTCTGGGAAGCCATCCATCTAAAGTGTCATACTTTACGGATCAACAATCAATAAAATAATTACTGGAATTATATTTGATTTTAAAAAAAAAAGCTGTGTTTGAAGAAAAGCAGTTGACCGGAAGTCGAATTTCCAGAACAGTTTTCCTTTTTTTTTAGATTTAGGCTATTTTTTTTTTTTTTTAATAACGACAATAGCAAGGGAAGGGATTAGCTCAGTGGTAGCATACTGGGCTAGCAACGCGGAGATCTCAGGATCGAATCCAGCATGGTGCCCTTAGATTTTTTCTCTTCCTAGGAGCCTCCTACAGCTCACTGTCCATAGCTAGAGCACGGTAAGTGTACTAAGAAGGGTCCGGGGGGCAAAATAGGAGGATCATTCAGGTTGCAGTGCATATCCCCTTAAAAAAAAAAAAAAATGATTTAAGCGGGATTCTTTAAGCTTCGTAAACTTCATAATGGAGAGAAGTAGGGTTTATGTTTTTCACTAAAGAGTTATTTCAATTTATTATATCATTCTTTTTTCTAATATTAATTACAATGAAATGCGATGCCAACGAGTTTCTTTGATGTGGTCACTAATTACATACATATATACATAATTATTATCACTTCTGTTTAAAACAAGTTGCCGAGTGAGTAAATTTTTAGGAATTTCTAGGAGTTCTGGAGAGTCAAGTTCACATTTCATTTAGTTATGATGGATGCAATGTTGGCTTATCAGCCGAGTAGTTTTTTCCAGCGTAAAAGCGTTTTTGTATTTAAACCCCACGTTTTGGGACTCTCTTAAAGTATGAGATGGTAAAATTATGTAACATTTACTTAGTTAATGCATTTTTTTCATTTATTATTTCTTATTTATTTATGGTTTTTAGCTTCGTGTGCATTTGGCTTAGATTCGCAGGCACAAAAGAATCCTGACAATGAATTCAGGAAAAAAGCTACCCAAATATTTACTCCAAGTATGAAAATAATGATGAAACAGTTACTGGCTATTATGTTCCCAAAATTGACTAGAAAACTAAGAATTGAAGTTATTAATCCTAGAATATCAGAATTTTTCTGTACATTAACAAAAACAACATTGAAACAACGAAAAGAAAGTGGAATAAAAAGAAATGATTTTTTACAATTATTGCTTGAATTAAAAGAAAAAGGTTATGTGGAATATGACGCAGATGAAGCTAGTGAAGTAGAAAAAATTGATAACATTGAAAAACTAGGTTATTATTTTGATACTTTTATTCTTTTGAATTTCTCTTTTTTTAATTTTTTCTTGACAATAAATTTTTTTTTTTATAGAATTTACAGATGAGATTCTTGCTGCCCAGCTATTTACATTCTTTATCGCTGGATTTGAACCAGTTACTTCTTTAATTGTATTTACATTGTATGCTTTATCAAAGGAACTTGAAGTGCAATCAAAGATCAGAGATGAAGTAATGAAAGTAAAAGAAAAATTTGGACTTCTCAGTTATGATTCATTAAAGGATATGACATATCTGGAATCAGTGATGGCAGGTAATATAACACAATTTCATTTTAAATTTAATTTTTGTAAACAGTTCTTGTAATGATGAAATTCAGGATTCATGAGCTCCAAATCCTATGTAATAATAGTTTTAAAATTCCGTTTAGGATTTTGATAATGCTTATGATTGAAAAATATAAATACAATTAGGAATTGAAATGATAACTTTCCAGAATTTTATTTACATCTGATATCTTGGGGCGTCTCGTATTGCCATTTTTTATTTCCTCAGCCTAACTTTTATTTCTCTACTTTTTATTGCCTTCTGACTTAATTTTCTACTTAAATTATCTTTTAAAATTGAAAACCTGCCAAGGGACGGATTAGCTCAGTATTAGCGAACTGGACTTGGAGCGCGGAGATTGCGGCTACAGTCCACTAATCCTGTTCTTAGATTTTCTTGCCCTAGGAGCTTCTACTGTCTGGTGATGGGCAGTGTTTTAGTCTGTAACGAGAGAACTTTGCCCGGCGGCCGGCTGTGCACTGAAGAGGCTTCGCGAGCCTTGGATCTCATGCGCATTTGATGTATTATTAGAGTAGAACAATATTTAGTGTCAGTAGAATTGTTTGTAGAACAGTATTTCTGTTTTTTTATTCATTTTATCCATTTTTATGAATCTAAACGGCGACATGAGTTGAACATGTAGGGTTGTGATCGCAACATTAAATTGTAGCTTCCTAATTTTGCTCGTAAAGCTAAATCAACAAATTGATACCTGATAGGTATTACCGGTGGTGAGAGCGTTAGCATTGACCTAAGTGGGAGTTCATTTCTAGGAAAGAGAATAACGAAACTGAATAACTGACCTCAATTTTTATTTTGTATATATGTATATGTTATTATTTTAGTCATAATTAATCTTATTATAGAATCTCTACGACTATATCCACCAGCAAGATTATTAATGCGGTCCTGTTCAAAAACATATCCTTTAAAAGATGGAAATCAGATTGAAAAAGATACAATAATTATGATTCCAATTTATTCATTACATCGTGATTCAAAATATTTTCCCGATCCAGAAGAGTTTAAACCAGAAAGATTTGCAGATGGTGAACCGTTATCAATTCGTCAAGGGCGTGGTATTTATCTTCCTTTTGGTGATGGTCCTAGAGTATGTATTGGTAAGCATTAAACTGATTAAATAATTTTTTATTATTTTTTTTTTTTTATAATTTATTTATTGCATTAAAAGTTAATTTTTGTTTGTGATTCGCGCAAACGTATGCATTCGCTAAAAAAACTTAAAAAGTCCGCTTTTTCTTGAGATTATTTTTCATTTATATATATATAATTATTCATTAATATATGTTCTATATATGAGAATCTGTTAGTGTTAGTAAACTAAAGTTTGTGTCCTTTATGAATACGCTAAACTCTTCACCTACCCCTCCGAGGCATTCGAGATTTTTTTCATGTTAACTGCTTCACTTTGTGGTCATCGACCGATAGATAACCTGAGATTTTGTTCAGAATTTTGTTGAGTATATAAACTGATTTTATGCTGTGAAAGTTCACCCTACATTTTTTGGTTTAATCACAAAATATATATTTATTTTTTTTGTTTTTTAATAATTAAATACATTTAATACTGTACAAGTAGAAATTAAATACATTTTTGATTGCAGCAAGAAGATTTGCATTACTAGAAGCAAAGATGGCATTAGCAAAAGTTGTTGAAAATTTTCAAATCAATGCAAGTACCAAAAATATCGAACCAATACAACGGGATCCAAAATCCTTTGTTCTCAATCCAATTGGAGGTTTATGGTTAAAAATGGAAAAAATCTGACAAAATACAAATATTGATGTTTAAGGTAAGAATATATCGTATATCAGTGGCAACCCCACGCCCCATTCTGAGCCAAGTCTATTCAATGCCGAAATTCTGGAAATATTTTTATTGATAATTTCCAATGCTAGAATTCTGGGTAAACGATGCTGCGGGAGATCCCAAAAACTCTTGGAACATACTTATTTAAAATGCAGTTTTAGAGTGAATTTTAGTATGCAGTTAGCAGACCTTGATGTAGAGCATATAGTTAGGCGAAGATGTGGGAGGTGCAAATAATTTTTTAATAAAAAAAACTGGACATTCTCAATCATATCATATCTTTCGAATCCCCACACTTGAACCTGGACCGCATAACATACTACTGAACGACAGATGGAATTAAAAACTTGGAATTTAAATGGGAGAGGTATCGAACCTTGCGAGAGATAGCCAGACTATGTGACATTGAGGATTCTCTTCGACGATGTCACTTTCTCTAATAGATGAGAGAGAACCCCAGAACAACACCCAAATATTTATAGTTGTTAACGACCTCCACAGGCTGACCTTTATAAAACCATTTTTCTGATGCGGCCAGTCTGCCTCCCCTACTAAAAATTAAAATCTTAGATTTAATAATAATAATAATAATAATACTTTATTTGAAAAGAAATTATAATAGAAACATAAAAAATGGAAAAATGAAAAAAGTATTCTACGGCAATGGAAAACCGTCTGCCGGAGGTTGATATACATATATAAAATAAGAATTATAAATTGACTAAATATTTAAACACAATAACTGCTAAAAAGGAATACAAAAGATGAGAAAAAAAAATAATAATAAATAAATAAATAATAATACAAATAAAATGTAATAATTAATAGAAAAATGAAAAGAAAGTTATTCACTTAAAATAAATAATTATTTTCTTCCTTTTTTTAAAGTAAAAATATATGAAATAAACTAATATAAAAAAAAATAAACTAAATATAAAAAAAAAAAATAAACTAAATAAAAAAAAATAAATAATAATAATAAACTAAATATATGATCTACTATGAATTACTAAGTACATTTAGTTAAAGCAAAAAGAACCTGAATAGTGTAATACAAAGAGAGCTTAATCAAAATTAAATTCCATAATTAAATTGTGTCTATATTGCCAGGCGTGTCTCGCAAAATCAATAATCCCAATGCAGTTTTCGCCATTGAGCACCAATATCAACTCCGATCTAGATAATATGCCGCAACCAACATAAAGCCTACGTATCTCGGAGAGAATGGAGCAGTCTGCCAAAAAATGATAGACATCCTCCCTCGCTCGAGAGTTACATAGAGAGCACAAGGAGTTACTTCTCTCAACCCAAGGGGTATAATTTAAATAGAGTAGCTCACCACGAAGTCTGAATAGCCAACCAAGTTGACTAAGCGTTAGATTCGTTGAGTTGGACACCAAGCTACAAGGCTTGACAGAATAATCCAACTCTTTATACAATAAAAACCTCGTAGAGCAACGAGCCAACTCCACACACTCCTCAAGATGGTGAACCCCTATTCTTTGTACGATGGCCGTTAGTTGCGTTCCGCCAATTAGACATATTTGCAATGGATGAATCAAATGCACAAGAGTAGCGCTGAGCTAAGGAAGACCAATGCTTAAACCAAGAAATTTTATTTTTAATAATCTCCAAAGCCAATATTTTGGGAAGGTGATAATCGGGCAAGTTAAGAATTCTGAGACAGTAGCTAAAATGTAAAGAAAAAGTAAAAACCTTAATAAGAGTTGTGGACGTTTCAATAGGAAGCATATAATTAGGGGTCACTGAAGGCAATCTGAAAACTTTTTTAATAAAAAATCTTTGAAACTTTTCTAATTCTTCATACCTTTGAAAGCCCCAAACCTGACAGGCATAACAAACCACGATACGAGAAACTGCATTAAAAAAAGTATACTTAGCCGAAGGCGGGACTGAATTATTTGCAATGAAATCGGACCAAAACCTGTTGAGCCCGAATTTGGCCGAAGAGATTCTATCTTTCAAGTGTGAAGTCATAGACAATGGGGTAGACAGCAAAACACCCAGATATTTATACTGGTTAACAACTTCCACGGGTGAACCCTTGTAAGCCAACGTTCAGAAGAAGCAAGTCTACCTCCCTTCCGAAATACAATAATTTTAGATTTTGTTAAATTCAAGGATAAATTCCAGAGATCACAATAAGATTCTAAAATTTTAATATTTCTTTTGAGAGTAGTAGGGTTATCCCTAAAAGCACCACATCGTCGGCATACATTAATATCTTGAATACGACTCCACCTATACGAACACCACCTTCAAGAGCCAGAGGTAAATCGTCCAGAAAAAGCGAGAATAATATTGGACTGAGTAGGCAGCCCTGGCGAACCCCACTAGTGACTCTGAAAAAGTCAGAAATGCCATCTTTGTACCTAACAGCAGAAGACGCCTGGGCATATAAACTTTTCAAAGTATTAATAAATTTGGACGAAACCCCAAGATTAAAGAGCTTCAAAAATAGTGAATTGTGATCTACAGAATCGAAGGCTGCTTTTAGGTCTACAAAAAAGCAATACAACTTATTCCCTGGTCGCATAAATTTAAGCTTAATTATATTGGTTATAACAAACAAGTTGTCAATCGCGGAGTAACCACGTCTGAAACCAGACTGGAATTCACTTAAAAGGGAGTTGTCTGTAACAAACGATTCCAGACGACGAAGCAAAAGTCCAGTGAATATTTTAGCAACTGCATCTAAGCAAGAGATTCCTCTATAGTTACTTATTTCATTCACATTACCCTGCTTGAAGAGTGGGAAAATAATAGATCTACCAAAAGAAGGTGGGGTAGCTTCAAAATCATAAATTCTGTTGAAGAGTGATAACATTTGGGAGTGAAAAACCTCCGGGGAATTTTTGAAAAACTCATAGGTAACACGATCGAAACCGGGTGCCTTATTATTTTTTAAGTTCTGAATAACTGCATTTAATTCCTGGAGAGAGAAGGGGGAATCAAGAGCATAAGAATGAATCAAGGGTTGGGCATATAATACAGTAGAGGAGGGAGGCGGTGGATTAAGTAAACTTTTGAAATGGGTAACTAATTCAGTGACAGAAATTTTAGAACTACAAATAAACGATTTCCGTTTAAAGTGAGAGACAAGATTCCAAAAATCTGTTGAGCATTTAGCTGATTTAAACTGTTCAGTAAGCGACTTAAAAAATTCTTTTTTCTTTTCTAAACAGATTAATTTATATGAATAATTAGCAGCCAGATACGCTTTTCTAACTAATTCAGAATTAGAATTACGAAATAAATTTAAGAGAGCAAAGGATTTTTTTCTGGCTCGAAAACAATTACCATCAAACCAACTCATCTTACGAACTGATCTAATGAAATCAGAGCAACCTGGGATATGAGGATAAGAACATTTAATTAAATCCACTAGAACAGTTAAAAATTCATTATTACAACTAGGAAAAGAAGAAATACTATTTACTTCCATTCACATATATTGCCACATTCACATATATTGGAAGCCACACGTACAAACTCACAAATTTTTTCAAAAAACTGGGCATTAAGACATCCTTCTGGACAAACAACAAATTAGGCAAAAAACTCCGCACTCGTACCGAGTTCACTGACGTGTATGACAGCAGTGGGGTCTACGAATTGAAGTGCCCAGACTGTGACAACATTTACGTGGGGCAGACCGGCAGAAAAATCAAGGAACGATTTACCGAACACATCAGATCATACAAATACAACAAAGTTGACTCAAATTACGCCAATCACCTAAAAACTAACAAACACAAACCCGATGACATAACGACCACGATGAAACTAATACACTCTGGCCACAAAGGACGACGACCTGACATAGTAGAACAACTCGAAATATATAAACGGAAAACACAAAACTTAATAAATGAACAGACAAAATTTGCTAGTGAACCATTATTCAGAACACTCTTCCCACAATAGCAACAGAAACACAATTACACACGCAACAAATAGTTCTTAAATAAATTTTAAGGTTAGGTTTAGTTTTAAATCTACTATGTACATATAACTTTACTAGTTTAGATATATATATATTTATAAAAAAAAAAAAAGTGCGTATTTGGATGATGTATGTGAGTGATGATGTGACATGGTTTGTGGGATGCATAATAAAAAACTTAATTATATAGGAAAACATAATTAGGTATACATGCTTGCGAGGATGTGAGGGTTGCGTGAAAAAGTGAAAGAATGACTGGAATTTCTTAATTCTCTGGAACTGGAAAAACTTAATTATATAAAAAATCGTTCAATTTTAAACGAATGAATGAATTTTAAATGTTAGTTTAATCGTTGTTTAATTTTATTTAGATTTATTTTGTGTATCTTATTTTTTATTTTTTGTATATTCTTAATATTTTGGTTAGTTAATTGTGAAAGTAAGTCTCCCTCCAACAACAGAGTTTAAAGATTAGACCCCCGCGTCCACTGTAAGAAAAGAATTGCCCTTTAACAACCCAAACACGTGTTTTCCCCACCCATCTGGCACATACCCTTTACCTAGTTTAAAGAGTTTAGTGTTTAAAAAAAAACCACCTCAGTTAGTGTGAAACTAAGTCTCTGTACGAGTCTGTGTTGGCAACACTGTCTGAAGAACGCATCCTGAAGATGCAGCAACGCCCGAAACCGGTCGATGACCACAAAATGAAGCAGGCTACCACGGAAAATGTCTCTGATAAATACTATTTACATTAGTTTCCAAAGTTTTTTTAAAAATTTCCGCATCTCTCTCGCGCCAGATCAACTGAGGTAATAAAGGTAAAGTGTCATGATTAGCAGTGATAGACAAAGTTAGAGATAAAACTATTGGGAGATGATCTGAGAAATTAAGAGATAATACTCCGAAATTAAATATATTGGAGATAAAATCCAGGGGGACACAACACAGATCGTTGACTGAGAATCCCATACTTCCAATAAAGGTATAATCTCCTTGAAGTTCACCCTGAAATCGCCCATTTAAAATTATTAAATCTAGGCTATTGCAAAGATCTATAAATTTGCAACCTTTTCCATTAAGAACTTTATCCTTTGAATTTTATGGCGACAATTGGGATTATTAATCAACAAATCACCTGGCAATTCCTGTGAGGAACCCACTCTCACATTGAAATCTCCCATTAAAATAAATTTAAGATTACAATTCAATTCTAGGAAATTAGACAAGTAAGAAAAAATCTTCTTCCCAAGCGTTCAAATATACAGGCAACAAAAATATTTCAAAATTTGTGTTTTTAATTCGTATTAAGTCAACACCATCTAGTTTACAATAATTAATAAGAGTATTAGGAAAAGAGCTATTTTTAATACCATATACCCTTCCACCCATAGGTCTTCCGAATTTAGAAGATCTAGTAGCAGAAACCCAAAGTAAATTATAATTAGAAAAGAACTTCTCATAAAAATCAAATTTTTTTCTTCTACAAAAGTTTCTAGCAGAATAAAAATATCATATGTTCTTAATGAATTCAAAAAATCAACATTTTCAATTTTGCTTTTTAAACCACAGATGTTGTATGAAATAATAGACAAGGAATGAATATGTTCAACAATACAGTCCAGGACATGCCGACAGACGGTTAAATCTCATCCATCAATTTTCCAGAAGTGCTGGGGGTGACCTTAGGTTGAACAACTCCCTTCACCGAAGCAGAAGTACGGGAGAAGTAATCACGTGGCAGAGTATTCGAAGAAACTGCAGACAAGAAAGAGGACATGTCAAAGCCCACAATATCCTTGAGCTTATCCGCACCATTTTCAGAGCCAAATTTCAAACCATTCACCTGACAAAAATCAAAACGGTGAGAATCGATGTAGAGACGACCATTAACCACTGTCACTTTTAATGAACTTTTCAAACGTAATAGTTCTCTGCGAATTAATAGACGTTTAGATCGTTTTCTGCGAACATTCTCTGAATAATCCTGGTGTAATATAAAACCAGAATTTTTCAGTCTTTTAGTAGATCTCAAGACTGCCAGTTAATCACTATAACGTGAAAACGTAACCAAAAGAGGCTTTGTTTTGGGTCCCTCTTGGACCAAGTGAAAAAACTTGAATATTCTCTACGATGATCTCCACCTGCAAAACTTGGTGACAGAATTCGGAAACTAAATTGTTTAAATTATCTTCGGGATTGTACTTCAGACCCCTAAATATCAAGTTATTTCTGCGGCAGCGATTGTCTAAGTTATCCAAGAGATCGACATTCCTTCTACTTGAGGTTTTTAGAACCTCCTCTCGCTCCTCAGCTTCTGGTTTTCTTCTTTAAGAGACACAATCTCAGTATGTAAAGCATTGACTTCTTCTTTGGAAGCTAGAGCTGCCAGTTTATCATCCAACAAACTATTCATAAGTTTTGCCATAGAATCCATGAGTTGTGTCATAGACACACCAGATAAAAGGAGAGGGGAGTCATCAGACATTGTGGAGAATACTGCTTCTTTCTTAGCAACTTTCAATTCTAGTTCAGGCGAACTTCTAGCACGTTTAATTCTAGAGTTATTAAAACGAGGTACAGAAGTAAAATCCTCTTGAGACATAAAAAGGTGAATAACGTAGAAGGAAGAAAAAAGTAAAAATTATTAAAGATAAATTCTACTGGAAATGGTATAAAACTTTAGAAATAAATTACTAAACAAAAAATTATTAATTCTGATGCAGTTGGAACTTAAATTTAAATACTTGCATACAGTGCTGCCAACAGAAGGTAGTTAATAAGAAAGTCCGTGAATAGAGATAGAAGTAGAAGAGTGAGTGAGATAGAAACTGTTCTCCCACTCAAAGATTTTAAACTGCACTTATTTACTTAGACTGTTCGCCACTAGCCAGTCCCCACTACTAGGGTCCAAATTCTGATTTACACTAAATGTACTTTTTATTTAATAAACTAGAATGATTAAATAAACACTTTTTTCTGCTAAAAAACACATTGAATCACTTGGAAACTATTAAAATCAAAAAGTATGATAAAACCTGATATACGATATAAAAAAAAAATAAACAACTTCACAAAACCTTCAAAAAATTGAAATAAACAGCAGCGAAAACAATAGATGTGCACTGTTCGAAAGCAAAACATCAACTCCAAAATCTTAGATTTATTAAGATTGACAGAGAGATTCCATAATGGTACGTTTAGATCTGACATTTATTACAAGAAATTTCTGTGGGACAGTAAGTGTCGCTAATGTAAACGGTACGAAATTTGTGTCTGATATATGTAGTTCAAGTGTCCACCACATCTATATACGTAGGTGTGAACACTACTGCATACAAGTTTAAACTCGCCTGACAAAAATTGCTTTACTTGACCGAGCGTCAACTTTTTATTATAGCTACATTAAAGTGTCGGTGCATTTAGTTTGGGTGAGAACCAGAGTGGATGAAAAGAGAAGTCGAAGAATTAATCGACATATATCATAACAAACCCGAATTATGGGATATTAAAAGTAAAGATTACCGCGATAGAGTGAAGAAAACGGTAAAGTTACAGCAAGTCTTTCGCGCACACTATTAGCTCTTCTGAATTTCGTATCTTGCTTGCATACAATAGGCCCAATTTTACTAGCTAACTTTTCGAAATAAGATGGTTTCATTCTTACAAAATTTGTGAATTGTGTTGGATCCTCCAACGTAAGTCTAAACATTAACTATTGTATGCACTTTCTTTTTCACATCTCAAAATCCACTCTCGAAACCACACAGAGCGCTTCTTTTTTTTTTTTTTTTTTTTTTGTAATAACCCCAGAATAATTACGCTAGCTGTAATTTTTTCTTTTTGATGCCTTCATCGTCGAATGACCGTCTGACAGTAAATGACAGTTATCTGATTTTTTTGCCATGAAAGAAATGTATAGGCCACAAATAACAGGTATATACTGTTAAGACATTTGTTGCATGACACAAAACTTTGACGGTATCGTACACATATCCATGCTACAAATATCACGTAATTTCTGTCACAATGTAAACACTGAACATAGCTTAACTGTTCGACACTTGACGTAAGTGTCTGGATAGAAGTGTCAGATGTAAACGTACCTTTAGTTGCAGTAACTTGCTAGAATATTAATATTTCTCTGTAGACTTATTGGGACTTATTGGTTTTCAGCAAAGAGGACCACATCATCAGCATACATTAAGATTTTAATGGAAGAATTGAAAATACTCAACTTCTTTGTAGAAAATGTAGAAGGGAACATTCATTTTCCTTTGTATAATTGTAAACTGCATTAAAAAAGAAAATTAGAAATCGGATCAATTTTAAAAACTATGCAAAACTAAAACAAGGAATGCAGTTTTATCTCAATTAATGAAGGAAGTTTTGTTTAAGTAAGAATAAAAAAAAAACTTGTAGACATAATTGCTATTTACTTAAACTTTTTACTTTCTCTTACTCCTAGTAAGAGGAAGTATTGTAATCGTGTCAAATTTTCGATATCGAGTTTTCCCGGGAAATATCCGTTGAAGGTCCCTGAGTCCAAAAAGTGGTTTTTAGCAAAAACTGGTCTGTGTTTGTGGTGTGTGTGTTCCGTGTTGTGTGGTGTGTTGTGTGTGTGTGTGTGGTGGTGTGTGTTTGCTGTATATATGTATGTGAAACAGCATAGCTCAAAAACGAAAAAAAGTGAAAGTTGAAAACTGGATTTCCGTTTAGGTATTCACTGTGGGATCTGACACTACGTTACTGTCAAAATTCCTACAACCGGAATTACCCCTTTACTATGAATTTTTACTTTTTGCGATTTTTCAAAAAAGGGCTTCGACGATTTCCTTTTAAACTTTCCTAAATTAACCACAACATACAAAGAGCTACAACTTTTATTTGAAACATTTCTCCGGGAAAATGCAGTGAAGGGCACTTTTGGGGGAAGGGTGGGGTTAGGTTTCTATCTAAAGTGCTATTTCAGTTTATTAGACAATTCTGTCATCTAAATAATGGTAATTAGAATTAAATATGTTGTTGAAATTCCGAGTTTGAAAAAATCGGATGACCGGAAGTGCAATTACTTTACCACTTTACTAAATGATTTATTCACTTTTTCGCAATTTTCTCAAAAATGGCTCCGATGATTTTTTTGAAACTTCGTATATAAACTAAACATGCAAAGATCTACAACTTTTATCTAAAACATTTCTCTGGGAAATTTCTTTTAAGAGCACTTTTAGGGGAGGGGTGGGTTAGATTTTCATCAAAGTGGTATCCTAGTTCATTATACAATTCTATCATCCAAACATAATTAGTTAGAAATAAATAGATGGCTGAAATTCCGAGTTTCAAGAAAATTAGTAAACCGGAAGTGCGCTTTTACTGAACAGTTTTTTCAGTTTTCGACGAATTTCATTACATTTGGTACACAAAGTATAAAATTTGTCAATTATCATTTTGAGAACTGGAGTAAGAGAAAGTTGTGTGAGTGTTTCACACCAGATTTTTTCTATATCTAAGAAGTTAATTTTTTGTAGAGTTTAGATTAATTTTACTGGGAGATTTTGTGCTGCTTTTTTGACTGAAATTCATTTAAAAAGCTTATGAAATGGAGAAGTTTTTTTGCACTTAAATATTGGTTGTATGAAATGTAGATATTTTTAAGGTTTTTAAACATGGTGGAGCAATCTTCTCAAACATGAAGAAAAAACTCAAATTTGATTTAGATTTTCCGCCACTGTTAGGTTTTTGTAGTCTCTAGTAAAGTATCCTAGTCCTTTCTTAGGAGGTCCGTACTTTTTTTTTTTTTTTTTAAATTTTTTATGAAGTGATTTGTAAAAACATCCCATAAGGGAAAAATGGATTAACTATTTTATCAGGATTTATGGGGGCACATATGCTTTTATCCTAGTATATCAAATACGAACACCATTTCATTCAGATATCCACAATAACATAGATAATTCCAGCGATAGTTTATGAGTTTATTTATTCTAATAACGGAGTTGAACGAAATCACATGCACTTCAAACAAACAATTTTTCATGGAAGTCATAAAAATTCTCCTCAATAAGCTTACATTCTAATTACTTCCTCTGATTTTATTTTTTTTTTATTCTTTTGACAGATTCTTTTTCATAGAACAGTAACGATGTACCTGGATTTCATTGGTGCAGCAGGTTCCTAAAATAAAGATTTATCAGGTTCAATGAATAAATCATTATTCATATATGTAAATATCATACAAAATAAAAATTTACTGTTGTCTTAGTTCAAGATTTTTAACTTATATTTTGTGCTATCTATTTTGTAAACATAGAAAACTGTAATAAAATTAAATTTATTATATTTACTATAATGTATTTACAAGAAATTTCGATCGGGAACCTAACCTGTTCACTTTAGAGTTTACATTGATGTTGGACTATTGTGCTATTATTTTATAAATTTATGACAAAATATTGCTAATAAATATTATCCTATTACTATATTATATTATTATTTATATATTATTTATAATAGAGCATGAGGTGAAATTTGTACTAGGTGAAGTATTGGCACTAAAGCAAGAATCATTCTTGTTAATGTAATTCAGCTAGTTCTCTTTATGATCACTTATTAAATTAATTAATTGTCTTTAAAATATTATACTAATTCAAATAAAGATAGGCAGCAAGGAGTTTTATCATTAAATTAATCTGATAAGAAATAATTTTATTATTGTATTGGCGATCTCATTAAAACATAACTATTTTGGCACTGAACAGCGCCCGCTCTAACGGTTACGTCGCCCCGTAAAAAAAGACAAATAGCCGCCCCTTAAGAATTTATACACTACCGAACAGAAGTTTGGGATCAGTTAAAAAATTTAGCCTTACACTACTTCATTATAATCGATCGTGTCCTATTGATATCTTAAAGTTGTTCTTAAATGTGCCACGACAAGTCCCCAACAGTTTCGTTCGCTGGAAGTTGAATAACGGCAAGTGAAAAAACCAAAATTTTTAATAAATCTATAAGATTCTGGCTGAAGATTTTATCGATGTAAAGCAGCTCAACCCTGAAGGTATGCTATAGAAGACTTGTGAAGCTTTTGGATGGTTCTGACATTCCTTTTAACTGGGTGGCATCTTCTATAGATTAATTGTCCCTTGTGGCTAATGGTAGCTCATATGTAAATATTAGGTGCTATCATTAAAACCAGATTGATAGCTCAAATTAGAGTAGCTAGTGATCGTCACCCCAGGATTTTTTATAATGGAAAAGCCCATTTATTTGATCCTAAAAGAGTTGCTTTACTTGTGCGGTGGGAAAAAAATGATAATATTATGCACTTTATTTTGGAATGCCCTTATTATAAATTTTGAGAAGGTAGTTGTTAAATAGGTATTTACCTTCACACAGTTCTTATGTTTTTGCTAACTTACTAGATATAGAAAATAAAGAAAAGTTAAACCATTTATTTTATTTTATCTCTGAGGCTTTGGAGGAAAGATATACATAGGTTTGTAAAGGTATTATTTAATACCTACGAGGAGATCCCTCAAACTCCTTCCCTAAAATAATTTGTATAAATGAATAAAGTCTATTTAAATCATTGTTACTATCTACTTTATTAATCAAGTATTTAATATTATTTTATTACTTTGAAGATTAAGCTGTAATGTTTCTTCTTGTAACGTTTGTATTTTTTGTTCAGCTTTCAGCAGAGGTCAATCTCATGCTATAGAAATGTATAGTTTCTTTAGGCAATAAATAAATAAATATTGAATGAAATTTCTCAAGAAATGTTTCAAGCAATTGGACCAGCCATTTCAAGAGATTTTGAAGCTGCTTTCAAAAATATATCCAATACAATATTCAATCAAATAACAACAAATGAAATTAGCCCATAAATTTTATTGACAAGATTTAGATAAAAGTTCTTGAACTGTATGTTGGTACGTATAAATGCTTATAAAAATAATGATTATATAGGATGGATTGCTATTTGAATCTATCCTTCTATAGTCTAAAAATTTCTCATTTTAACATTGTATCTAAGTTATTATATACGATAATATTAATATTCGTAGCCCTCTATAGCTTCTAGAATTATCTTTATAGCTTGCGAAAGAAATATAACGTGGAAAAAATATAAATAAATATTTGTATTTTATTAATATATATAAATATAATTAATATGTTCATTTATTTCTAGTTTAAAAATGAAGTGTACGCTTTTTTTTTTCAATTATAATGTACATCAAAGTAATTTTTTCAGTTTTTGTGATTTTCTCCATAAAAACACGGACGAATTTTATTAAATTTGGTATACTAACTATAAAGTATGTCGATTACAATTTTGAAAACTGGAGTGAGAGAAAGTTGTGTGAGTGTTCCACACCAGATTTTTTTTTTCTAATTAATAAAGTAACTAAATAAAATGAGTATATTTGTAGTTACAAACATGGCCACCAGATAACAACACCTACTGAGAAATCAATTTTATTTATGGTTATACAGTTTGTCACTAGATGTCTCTACTTCCAAAGATTTTTTGCGGAGTCCATGGCACTAACCACTTGCCGTCCAATCGCAAAGACACATTTTAAACTATTGACATATTTTTACATCACAGGATGGCGCTGTGATCGGGTGGCAAATTTTGGAACTACGATTCTATATATCTGGAAGCTTATGCTTTCTAGCGGCAATTATTTGAACTACTACAAATTCTAGATTAAGTAGGTGCTGTTACCTGGCGGTGAATTTAGAAACGTTAATTTTATTCGTTTTTAACTATTTTTTTATTTATTTCAACTAAAATTTAAAATTTGAATTTTTTTAGTATAAACTTCATCTACAACAATCACATTCTTAAAGCAGTTAGAAAAAAAAAAATTTTATATTTGTTCCTTAGTTCTATCTTTTTTTTGTCTTTTATTAATTATTCAATTATTTGTTCAAGGGGGCTAATTGTGACTCTAAAATTAATTAAGTTATTTTCTCTCTTATTAAGTTACATGTATTTATTATATTTAATACCGATTTAAAATATTCTTCCAAATAATTGTAAAGGGTGTTCTGTCTCGAGACTTAAATTGTCCTGCAAATTGCCGTCACAAGCCTTGCTACCGGACTGAAAGAGAGCTTGCTATTATATAATGCAATCTTATTTAGGTAAATAGTATACTCCTCATCTCCTTTATTTATCTGTAATACATGTCCACTAACCGTTTATTTGCAAATGAATTATACAATAAAGGAATGAAGGGTGGTTGTTTTATACCACATTTCTTTTTCCTAAATCGCGGCAGTAGACTAAACAAATTTAGGGATGTCAAATCTAGACTATGAGGGAAAATCAGACTTTGTACACAGAGCATCATTTTGATTAGGAACATAATTTTTTTCTTGTACAACCTTTATTTGAATTTTATTTTTCGCATTATTTGTTTGTCTCAAAAGTTTTATTTTCGGGACTTCATCAGTCATCAGTTATTTTAGTGATACTTTAGAAAAAGCATTATTGCTAATCAGTTATTTTAGTGATACTTCAGAGAAAAGCATATTGCTATTGTTCCTTCAGAAAAATGTGGCAAATAAAAGTGATAAGGATTCAACAAGGACAAGGGACAAGATTTCTTCAACTGAGGACTAGCAATCCCGAAGCCACGAGCTTCATGACGGAGCCACTTTCAGCTCTGCTAGGCCTGTTTAAGAGGGCGAAGGTGAGGGATGTCATACCCAGGAGATACAAAATAGACCTCCCAATGAAGGTCACAGTGGAATGAGGCGTGGCCCTCCCCCATCCAATCTAACATAATATACACTTTTCCCTTTGAGAAACCATTTACCTCTTGGATTTGTTAGTAATTCACAGAGAATAATTTCTTTCAAATTATTGATTCTGTTTATAGATTAGGACTTTGTATTGTTTGTCAACAAATCATTATTTACTTACTTTTTATTCTATTTTATTTATGGGATTAGTTCACTCCTTGAGCTTCACGGTTTACGAGTATATCTTTTTGCGTTTACAGTATATCTTCACGGTTTACGAGTACATCTTATTCCAACGCTGATTTTTTCTCTTTTGAATTAATACAAAATGGGCAAAGTTAAAGAACTTAGTGTTGCTACCAGAAGTGCCATATAAACTTTACATAAATAGGGAAATCAGAATGAAAAATAATGGATGAAATTAAAATTTCAAAAAATGGTGTTCACCGGGCTATCAAACGGTTATAAAAAATATGGTGATCATGAAATTTTATACCGCTCCGGGAGACCAAAATCAACAACCACAGCTGAGGATAAGTTCATTATTTTATGAAGTAAAAGAAACAGACCAATTCCTGTCTCAACTGATTAAAGGCGACTTCGTCAAGCGAACTTAATACGAAGAGTTGCAAGGCTGAAACCATTATTAAAGGGTGCAAACAAGAAGAAACGTTCACCGTGGGCTTGAAATGCAAAGACTACACAGTGAAAGGTTGGAGGAACCTTTCAGCTCAGACAAACTGCATCCACAATGCATAATACCCACCGTTATGCACAGAGAGGGCTCGGTCATGGTTTGGTGATGTTTTTCAGGCTATGGAATAGGTGATCTCGTCCGTATTAATCCGTGATCCCGTCTCGGGATAATGAAAAAGAAAATTATAAAAGCATTTTAGAAAATCACGTCTTACCCTGCGGTCAGCGATTGATTGCGGAAAAAAATCATTATGCAACAGGACAGTGACCCCAAACATACTTCCAAATTATGTAGACAATACCTTGAGGAAAAAGAAGATGAAAATATGTGCCAATATGGTCTGGCCGTCGCAATCCCCGGACTTGAACCTAATTGATCTTTTGTGGGATGAGCTAGATGGAAAGTACGTCTCAAGTGCCCTAATTCTCTAAATGCTCTGTGGCAGATACTGTACAGTGTGTGGAGTAATATTGAATTCGACACAATCAATACATTGATTGAGAGAATGTCTAGAATTATAAGAGAAGTAATTAAGCGGAGAGGTGGTCACTTTGATGAAAAAGCCGTTTAGTCGAAATTTATTTTTGGGAAAGATTTACACTTTGTAATGAATTTGTTATCGCTTATATTATTGTATATAGATTAAATATAACATTTTTGAATTACTGACATTTTATTTATTCATACAAATCATTAAATTAACAAAAATAAATATAATACATTTTTATTCTAGGTGGTCCAAACTTTTTACCAGCAGTGTACAATATTTTATTAAGCAAGTCTATGCATGTTCAATGAACAAGCTGAAGCAGCACACTGCATGCTAATGCTATTTTGTTCAGAGAAGTTCAAGCATCGTCCTTTACAAATTCTGCGATAATTTTTCAATAATAAAGTAAATATTTTTAGCTTTAACACATAAGCTATATAAATACGCCACGCACTATAAATTTTTAGCGAACGAAAAAAATCGATTAGTGAAATTTGAGTATTTAACACAAAAATATTTTTCCCACTCTTACAGCCAAAATGGCGTCCCGGACAAATGTCCGGGTTACCTGCCCCTAGCGCGGGCCCTGCACGGATTTAAATTTAGAATTTTATTTATGAGTTGTTTATTAAGATAACGTTCATGTATGAATGATTCAATGAAAAATACGAAGAAAAAAAAAATAATAAACCTATTGCCAAGGAACATAATATACACTTTAATTAAATACTTGAGAAATGAAATTTATGGAAAAACAAGTTCGCTGGTTTAAATAATGATCGAATGTAGATCAAACCTTTTCTACTAAGTCCTACAATCTTTATGTGTGACTTATCTGTGTTATAAGACAAAATTAAAAATGGAATTCAAACCGTCAAGGCCTTAAAATTACAATGAGGTGTTTGTACGGCAATGGCCAGAGGAGTTTATATAAAGAACAAGAATTCTTTGATGCTCTACGTTTCGGGTACCATTGGTGCCCTTCTTCAGGAGCTCTGAAAGTGTTTTTCTCGTCTGGGGAGGTCATAATGCTGCCGAGGCTTTTTCTTAAAATGGTATTCAAATCGTCAGGCCAATACCAGTATAAATCAGTATTTTTCAAACTCTGAATTTTTGACTATAAATTAAATTCTTATTAATATAATATTGATGATAGAATTGTATATTGTACTGAAGTAATACTTTAGACGATAGCCCACATCATGGTGCACCCTAAGCTCTTCTAAAATGAATTTTACTGTTTTTTGAAAAGTTGTAGCTCCTTAGATGTGTAGTTGTATACCAAATATAAAGAAATTCCGTTGAATGCATTTTTTTTAAGAAAATCGTAGAAATCTGAGAAATCACATTTTTTTTTTTAGTAGAGTAGTATTATTTCCGGTTTACAGATTTTGACCGAAACCTTATTGTCAGGCTTCATGTGAAATATCAAGCTTCTGAAATTATCTGAAATTTTCCTTTTTTGAGTTGTGGTGACCACACACTCACACCAGGGTAATTTCCAAAAAACCATTTTGCAGACTAAGGAAGGGATCTCAAAACATTTATTCCCGGTGATATATGAACACTCAATTCGAAAAAATGTATTATATATTAAATTAATCAAGTACATTTAGTAAACAGAAAATAATCATACTTAAAAGATGTGTATTTTTATTTAAAATTAATAAGTGCTCAATTATTAAGAAATATATAAATAAAGTATTTACTTGTTGGTTATTTTCTCTTACTAAATGAGTTATTGCAATCGTATCACATTTTCTGAATTGAGTTTTCACCGGAAATAAGTGTTTTAAGGTCCCGCTGAATCTGAGAAATAATGTGTTTTTAGATATTGTTCTTTTGTGTGTGATCAGCGTAACTCAAAATCAGAAAAATCACAGAAGTATAAACTTGATATTTCGTTTGTCTATTAACGTAGAGCAACAAGGTTTTGATCAAAATCGGGGCCATTCGAAAGCACCACTTAACTAAATCGCTTTTTCTGTTGTTTTTTTTTTAAATTTCTTGAAAAAAACTTCTGGGAAAATTAATTTTAAGAATTTCAGTTGAAGGAAATCAGTTGATCGAATGTGTGACTTTACTTAACGGGTGTGTTGCAGTTTTCCATGAGATTTTGTTTCGTAAAAGATATCCAGCGAATTACTTTAAACTTGGAATATTCATAACACATAAATTCACAAGTGTTATTTTGTTATAGTTTAGATTCTTTATTGAAGTCAATTGAGAACTTTAATAATAAAACATTACAAATTTGAAGATAACATGTCAATGGTATCTGACTAAATTCAGTAAATGAAAGACGAGATATTCAGATAAGGTTACAAAATATTGTGGTCTTTAAATATATACTGAACTGTGTGGATTCTGGATGCTATAATTTGTAGAATCATTTTTTTTTTTGTCCTTGAATTAGTTATTAATTTATTATCATACTATGTTTATAAATTAGTAATCAATTGTATTGATAACATTTAATATCTATATATAAATCGTATTCTCTGTTATTATATAACGTGTAAGTTATCATTAAATTTTACAAAAAAAAAACTTTTAAATAAATGCATGATTGCATATTATTTCTTGAAAATACAAGTGTTTTTTATTTAGTGGTCTATATTATCTTAATTATTCTGAACTTGAAGTATCATTTGATTGAAAGATAAACCTTTTATTTCGGTATTCCAACTATGAAGAATACTTCTGTGGTAGCTTATAATTTATTAATATTATTTGGTTACTATATAGTCGTATATATCATGTCCGCAACTACACCTCAGTAAAAATTGCTAGTATTTCGTTCTAACCAGATATCAACGAACCGAATTTTTACTGACTCTCTTAGTGCTTGGTAAGGAGGAAGAAATTCAAAATTTTGATATTGAGTTTTCATCAGTATGTTGAAATTTTCTGTCTGTCTATCAAGGTGTGATCAGCATAACTCAAATACGTAAAATCGCAGAAAGTAGATACTGATATTTTCTTTAAATCCTAACAGAAAACCCGACAGTCAAGATTCGGTCAAAATCAGTCTACCGGGGAAGTTCACCGGCTGTATGGACGGGATTTTTTCAGTTTCAAAAATGGTTCCGATTTTATTTAAAATCTTAGCTGTTAATATAATCATTATATAAAATGAAAAATTCTCTTTAAACTTCAAAGATAATATTAAATATATGGATTGTGAAAGAGAAAGTGTAAGGTAGTTGAAGTGTTATTATGTAGTCCATTAGACAGCTCCAACAACACTAAACAAATCAAATAACATTAAAATTTAACAAATTCCGCAGAACATCCTAAAGTAATTTTTTTCGGAAAAATGTATCGTTTATGTCAGTACCGTAGATTAAGATTAGATTTGATTGAACATGTGGCGGGTCACGATCCTATACACTGCAGCCAGGAGAGGTTTATTGTATCTAAACCTTGTAGGTTTACTATGAAAACCTCCTCTCTTAATGAGATTGAGAGCTTTCTCAACCAGTTCTTTTTACACTATAATCTCCACTGGTCTCAGTGTGACAAAAATCTCATAACGCAATTTGACGATTGCAATGCAATTTATTAAACAATAGGCGTGAGGACGTTTCCTCGTTTTCCTGACATTGTCTAGACAAACTTCTATGTTAGTAAGCTTACCTTGTGCAGTTGCTTCTTTAAACTGCCATGCCCTGTAAAAAGGCCTGCCACCAGATTAATCTGGTTCCTTCCTACGCAAAGGGTCTCTTTGGATCTATATTTACACAGCTTCGACTTAAGCATTTTGCTTTGTTTAGCTGATGAACTTAGTTTCCAGATTGTGTCGTGCTCTCATCAGAGGCAGTCTCTCCATATCGGGTACTTACTATACCCATATCTGCAGCAGGTATCCAAGGTCAATAGCCTCTAGTATTTGCTACTATCACCAAGATCTGCACAGCGACGGCTCCAGGAGGGCTCTCGCCCAGACGCTTCTGCGCTCATCGCCACGACCCTCTTACTCGTCAAGACATAATAGTAATATGAAATAAGCAATATAATTAACAACATCGCAATTTAAAAAAACTACAACATTAATTAACACACAGCTTATTAAACTACCTTTCTCATTGACGGCAGAAAATAGATAGACACGGCTTACAGCGCCATCCATTTTCACGGCTAGTTGCTTCGGCAGGTGAGGTGTTTACACACTCCTCAGCGGATTCCAACTTCCATGAGCACCTACTTTGCCCCTTTAGTTATCCCTAGGATAGATTCTGTACTGCAGAATGGAGTATTCCTGGCCAATTGGCCGGATGTTTCATTTTCTCTAATCCCCATATGGACGAGCAGATCAGTGCAATAAGCACCCCAAGTTTAATGAAAATCGTCCTTTTTTTAAGAAAATTTCATACTTTAAAGTTATAATTTCGGTTAATCGATGAACTTCAAACTGGAATTCTATTAATGTTTCTAATATATATTAAATATTATACGATTATATAGGTGATAAAATCATATATTTCAATGGTATTTTTCGAGAAAAGTTTAACATTACTAATTAATTGCAGGAGATCACGAGGCGCGGTCAATAAAATTACACTTGTTTAAAATTATCCGAAGTTTCGGCAAATTTATTGTCTTCTTTAGGAATAAAAGTAAAAAATGATTAATAGGGATTACACATAATTTTCATAATAAAAACGCACTAAAAAAAAACAAAAAAAAAACTAATCAAAAATTGAAAGAAAGAGTTACATGTATACTGAACTAAATATTCCCAATGAAGGTAAGTTGGGAAAGATTTAATTCATTATATAAGTAACACTTTCTTTCAAGTTTTGTTTAGCGTGTTTTTACTATGACAATTATGTGCAATCCCTATTAATCGTTTTTTATTTAAGTGTATTTTCATTGACCGCTTCTCATGATCTCCTGCAATTATTAATCAAAAAGGTCGAGAATCATTCTTAACTTTACTGTTACCCTAGAACCTTCCAAAAAAAAAAAAAAAAAATTCCCGGGAGGTGTTTATGTGTGTAGATAGTATATCAAGTTTAAAGAAAATCGTTGGAAAAGTCGTTTTCAGGAAAATCGCGAAGAAATGTTGAAAAAAAAAAAATCAATAAACTTGTACCTCCAGTGGATTGATATTTGACTTAAGATTTTCGTGTCCAATGCAGTAACGGTTACCAAAACATAATATTAAGTTTGAGTTTCTTAAGAGTTGAACGAGATATTTTGTTTTGTTTTTTTCTTGAGATATTTTGTTCAAACATACAGATCATTCATACAAAAAAAAAAAACATTTTTTTCGACCTCAAAACATGTAAATTCAAGTGAAACTCAATTTTTGATAAGTTCGTAAATATTCCTTTGGCAGAATAAGAAAAAGTAGGAGGAAGTTAGTATGAAACTAATGATTTAAAAAAAAGTAGTATTTTCACTCGAAGTAAACGAAAATTTGCCATTTTGCCTAAGTAGTAAAGTTATGTAAGTCAAATGTTATAAAGTAAAATATCTGGTTTGATTACAAAATTATTTACATTAAAATGAGTTGTTTGGACATTATATTGTCCATGACCTTTTACATAATACCAATTGATCTCAAGTATTGATCTGATTGAGAGATATATATCTATAGCCTCTTCAAAAAAACATTTTTATTATAGTTTTTTCTACAGTTTTATAATTACTAAAAAATTATGCTGGTGTTATGTTAAAGAGAATTTTACTAGTTGGAAATGGAACAAAAGCAAATTTATTGAATTCAAATGGAACTTTTGTCCTAGGACTTAAAGTGAATTTGAAATTTTCTAATAATTTGGCCAGGCCTAATTTTAGTTCAAGCATAGCAAATCTGAGTCCTATAAAAAAACAAACAAAATATATCAGTAATAATGAATGATTATTTATTTCTATTAGTTATTTGATTCAAATAACCTGTACATACCTATACACATTCTAGGTCCATCGCCAAATGGCATGTACGTGAAATTATTTCTTATACTATTTGGAGGAATACGCTCAGGATTGAATACTTCCGGATCTGCAAAATATTTAGGATCCATATGTATGGCATTAATAGGTATAATAATTTTTATACCTTTGTCAATTTCTAATCCATCATCAGTAACATAAGTCTTTGTACATTCTCTGAATAAGAATGGAGTAAGTGGATGCAATCTTAGTGATTCTGTAAAAATAAAAAATTGAGTTTAGCAACATTTAAGGTTAATAAAAAAACATTCACTATTCTACTTTCAATATATTTATAATTTGCAAGCATGCCTAGGGGCCATGAGAACCACCCCGAATGCGGCAGCGTTGGAGGTCCACCTTAAATCTACCACCGCTTCATATTCTCATCCAAGGCGAGGCCTGGAATGGGAATACATAGACTCCTACAGGGGCTGCCACCAATCACGTCTAGGCACGACTGTGTTAACCACAGGAAGTTAAGGCTGCCAATTTACTTGGTATGCCTACTGATAGGATCATTCCTAAGCTTTATTTTGAAACGAATTTCCACATTGTTATACCGAACAGGGAGGAATGGTCTGCACGGCAACTCTGTCTGGTATACAGACGGCTCCAAAACTCCGACTGTGGTTCGCCGAGGGAAGTTCGCCATAGTCTTTCAGACCGAAGTTGTGGCGTTACAACACGGCGCTAAGAAGATTATAAGGCAAGGATTGGAGGGCAGATGAGTGGCCATACACTCCGACAGTCAGGCAGCGGGGCGGACTATTTGAGACACCAAATAGTCTCAAGACTGGCGAGGAATTGCCTTTTTCCCCTAACCGAGGTGGCTGCTCAGAATAAGCTGACACTCGCCTGGGTACCGGGACATGGGGGTTCCTTGGCAACGAAAGGGCAGACGCCCTGGCGAGGGAGGGCTCGAAGGATACTTTTATAAGCCCCTAGATCTTCTGTGGGTTGCCCACGAACCTGATTCAGCTTCTATCAAGGATTGGATAGAAGACCAGCGTCTGCATTGGTGGGAATGAACACCAAGGCAGAGGTAGGCTAAATTCTTTATTAAAAGACATTTACCTAAATTTACCAGGGACCTACTGAGTCATAGACGAAGGGATATAAGGCTAATAGTGGGTCTATTAACAGGGCATTTGTAGGCTGAATAGGCACTTGCACCAGTTACTACTTGTAGATAAAACGTTATGCCGATTCTGCAGGACCGAGGAGGAAACCCCGGTGCACATCTTTTTAAGCGTACCGGTCTGATGAGGTCTTGCAAGGTTCTTCAATTGAGAACAAGCAATCCCTAAGCCATGAGCATCATGAGGAAGCCACTTTCAGGTTTGCGAGTCCTGATTAAGAGGGCGAAGCTGAAGGATGTGCTATAATCTTAGGGGTTCCACAATAGACCACTTAATGCAGCTCGCAGGGGAATAAGGCTCGCACACGCCGTTTTTCAGTCTAATTTAATCTAATTTGCTGAACTTACCTTGAACACATTGTTCCACATACGTCATTTCTTTAATTGCCTCGTATGTATAGCCTCCATGTCTTGCTAATACTTCATTAATTTCTTGTCTTGCTCGTTCTTGTGTTTCCGGAAAACATGTCATATCATGGATAGCGAACAATATTGAATTGAAGAGTGGATCAAATCCTGCAGTTAAAAATTGAAATGCTTGTCCATATAGTATTCCATCGGATATTTCTAAAATTATAAATTTCAAGATAAGTAAAAGAATTTCATGTCTCATCAACAAACTGTATTATAGAAGGCAATATTGGTTAATTGAAGGGGCTGGATTGAATCCAATTGAGTCTGCCGTCAAACTTAACTTCAAAGTACTTAGTCTACAGCGCAAATGGAACCTAGAAATGCCCAAGTCGGGGTGGTCTGAGACCCTTCAACTTGTGGAGTAATGTGAAGGGAACTATTACGGTTAAGTTCCTACCTGTCAACCGGGCCAGATAGAGAATCATTACATTGTAGAGAGTGCCAATAATATTGAACAAACACATTTGATTTTTAACATCTCAGAACCATTAATAAACAATTTTGGGGGGGGGGATGTTTTGAATAAAAGTAACAAAGTTATCAGTGCAGTGAGTATCCCAAGTTTAATGAAAATCGTTGTATCTGGTTTCGAGAAAATTCTATAAAACAAAATCTTGTTCTGTAAAGTCCCCCAATTTTCTTCAGATTTGGAATTCTTGCAATATTTATAATATATATTAATACTATATAGGTGGTAAGAACATAAATTTTATTGAACTGGTACATTAGATAAAAGCAAATCGCTACTATTCCCTTTGAACCCCCTTTTTTACTTTCTCCTAGTAAGAGGAAGTATTGTAATCGTGTCAAATTTTCGATATTGAGTTTTCACCGGAAATATCCGTTTTGACGTACCCTGAGTCCAAAAAAGTGGTTTTGAGCAAATGGTCTGCGTGTGTGTGTGTGTGTGTATGCATGTATGTATGTGAACAGCATAGCTCAAAAACAAATAATGGTAGAAAGTTCAAACTTGATATTCCGTTTAGTTATCACCATGGGATCCGACAGTGGGTCATCTGTCAAAATTCCTCAACCGGAAGTACCACTTTACTAGTTGTTTTTTTTACATTTTTGCGATTTTCTCAAAAATGGCTCCGACGATTTTCTTTAAAACTTCCTATATAAACTAAGCATGACAAAGATCTACAACTTTTATTAAAACATTTACTCATGTAAGTGCACTTTTTGGAGGAGCGGTGGGGTTATGTTTTCTCTAAAGTGCTATCATATACAATTCTATCATCCAAACAAAATTAATTAGAAATAAATATATGGCTAAAATTCCAAGTTTCAAGAAAATTAGTAAACCGAAAGTGCGCTTTTGTTGAACAGTTTTTTACAGTTTTTGACGAATTTCATTGAATTTGGTACACAAACTATAAAATTTGTCAGTTATAATTTTGATAACTGGAGTAAGAGAAAGTTATGTGAGTGTTTCACACCAGATTTTTTTTCAGTAAAAACGCACTTTTGGTCATCCGATTTTTTTCAAACTTGGAATTTCAACAACATATTTAATTCTAATTAATATTATTTAAATGACAGAACTGCGTAGTAAACTGAAATAGCACTTTAGTGGAATACCTAACCCCCATCTCTCCCTCAAAGTATCCTTAAACGAATTTTGCAGGGGAAATATTTTAAATAAACATTGTAGATCTTTGTATGTGTAGTTGATATATCATGTTTAAAGAAAATCGTTGAAGCCGTTTTCGAGAAAAACCCAAAAAACCGTTTAGTAAAGTAACACTTTCGATTGAACGATTTTTACGAAAACCTTAATCTCGGGTCTCCGATAGCACTTTTAACGTAATATTAAGTTTGAACATTGTGCGATTTTTCCTTTTTGATATATGCTGTTCCCCACACACACACACACACACACACAGATCAATTGCTAAAAACCACGTTTTTGGACTCAGGGGACCTCAAAACGGATATTTCTGGTGAAAGAATGGTTATCAACAATTTGTCACGATTACAAAACTTTCAGTAAGAGAAAGTAAAAAAAAAAAATTCAAACCGTATCTTGTTTCCAAAAATTACCCCCTAGAACCCGCCCCGCCCAACTTTCCATCACTACCCTGTTATGAGAAAATGTTCGTTCGCTTTTTCATGTAAGAAACATTTGCATTTCAATTTGGGCAACGTTTGCTTTTCACCAAATAGGTGCCTCCCTAAAAAAACGTATTCTACGTTAAACAAAAAAAAAAAAATAGAAAATGAATTATATGACTTTCAAAATATATTTACCTATATTTTCAATTGGTGGTTTACTATCCAGATTAAGGAATAAATCGTCATCATCTTTTGTTTGAATTTCTATTGATCCTTTTTCCTTCAATTTTAACAGATGCTGTACATAATCATTGCGCTGATATCGTTCATCTTTTCTTTTATCAAAAGTATTTTTCATCAGTTCAGTAAAATAAGCACTTACTTCTTTATTTAAAAAGTTAATACCCAGAAATTTAGAGAATTTTGGAAAGTATGAAAGTAATAACAGCTTTATAAATCTTATAAATGTCACATCAAATACAGATGTACCCATTTTAGCAAATTCATTTCTAGCATTTTCATTTGTAATTGTTATACCAAATACACAATTTGCAATAATGTCTATTGTATAATTAGATAATGCTTCTTTAAGTTCATAATCTTTGTATAGGTTTTGTTTAATTGCATTCACCATTCCTTCTGTGGATTCTATCATACTATTTAATATTAATTTTAGTTTTCCAGTAGTAAATGCAGGACTTAACTTATATCTTATCGCTCGCCATGAGTTTGCTTTTAATTGAAATAATCCTGTTGAAAATAAACTATCATCATCAACTATTTGCGCACGGTCAACAAAATTTTGGAAATCTTTTACTAGTATTTTTTCTATAAGCTTTGGGTCTCTTAATACTAATACTGGAGATTTTAGTTCATACAGTCCAACAACATTTTCATTTGGGAACTTTTCGTAGGTTTCTTTATAGATATCACCAATTGTACGTTGGCATAAAACATTTGGCAGTATACTTCCGAATAAAGGTAGTGGTTTCATATAGGCTATACCTTTCCTTTCCCAGTATTTGTATTGATCCTTGAAGATCAGATAAATGTAACCAATCAAGGCTAAAATAATGGAAAATAGTATCCAAAAAACTTCCTGAAAAATAAAACAAAAAAATATATATAAATTTCCATTTTAAAAAGTTTCTACCACGAGTACACTGTCGGGAGGCTGGCAGTGCACTGAGAGGGCTCCGGGTGCCAATGACCATAGATGCTGACGCGCCTTAAATTAAAAAAAAATTAGAAAAAAGAAATACATTTACAAAAATGAGGTGCGTTTATTAACACGTGTTACCGGCAAAGTAAGAAATCAGGCATTTTGTACGTTAGGCAACGTGTAGAATATACCTCAATTTCGTACTTTGCCTTTGGCAAAGTTACCTTCCCTGTACAGCTAGTGCGATTACACCATTTTCGTGAGGGTATATGTTCAGGACATGAAATATCAAGTATTTTTGTATACTCTATCTGTATAATGTTTAAAAATATATATGAATCTAAACAAACACATCTTGTAAATCATAAATTCCCATCGTCCGACCTTCTTTAAGTTCCATAAACTCCCAGGTATAATAAGCCGTCTTGAGGTAGATCGCAAACCTTCTTCCTCTTCCCCCACCTCACCGATAGGCGGAGCCTCACGTGGTTTGCGATAGCGAATCGACGAGAAAGTAGTAGACTTGCTTGGAAGCGAGCGGCAGAGCGATCTGATATCTCCCCGCTGCTTGAGAATCTTGTTTGTAGGTTTCATAAATACAGATCACATCGAATCTGTCCTCTCGTTGTTTTGTCACTTGTCCATTGTAGGAGTAATTCATTAAAATATACTTATGAGCGAAGGAAAAACCAACAAAGCCAGTGACCACATACAGAGGGACTACGTGTGGCGTAGTATGTTTACAATACTGGTTAAGTTTTTAGCATTCAGCAGAATCGAGAATGGTAAGAAACTCAGGAACGCAGTATCCTCAGAATGCTTTGTTTTGTGTCTCCTTGATTCTCCCTCCGCGGTTGCTTCCACTTACACGGACGCAGAAGCAGCTATAGAAGGGAGAAGAGGACATCGAGAAGAGTAACACATACGCAAGAGGATAAAAAAATATGCCTATTTAAGTAAAATTATGTTCATGGAAATGACGTAGCAAATTTAACTTATTTTCTAATTGGAAAAACTAACAAAACTTAAATCCTCTTCATGAGCACCAAGTAGTTGCATTGATTAATACTATTTATATAAAAGAATTTATAGAGCTTGACAGAAAATGATACTAGTGATATCTGATACTAATAATATCATTGCAAAAGGCCACAAATAGTAGCATTACTTCGTTAAAATTTAGCAGCATTAACTGGGCCATAATTATATATGGCCAAGTCTTTTCATACTTTGCCTAAGGCGACGTAGACTTCCATAGAATACCTAGCCTAAGTGTGAATAAAAATGATATTTCACTTGGCCTAAAATAGCTAGGTAATATATGAATGCTTAGGCATTCTATAAAGTGCCTGAGTTTCGTACTTTGCCGGTAATAATATGTAGTTTGTAAAGCAGTAAAATCACATGAAAATATGTTTGACATTATTGTTTTTACAGAATCCTATAAATAAATTTGTCTACAAATTTTTTTCATATATACATGTATACAAAGACCAACTAGGCTGAGAAATAATCTTGAGATGAAGGGCAGGAGGAGAGAGAGAAAATACCCAATGGCAGTTCTCTCTATGCAACCGCTGCAGTAAAGATATGTTTGATCAATTTTGAAGGAAAACTTGAGACCATAGGCAGAAATGTTAGGAGGATTGTCAGGGATATAAGTATGGGCTGGAGGTTATAAAAGTGGATTAGAGCAGGAGAAAGAGCGGTTATGGTATTTAAGACATTTTGTCTTGGCAAGTTGTACGAAAGGGATGTTGAGGTTGTTATGGAGAGTGAGGTTATGACATAATAAGGTAAGGAGCGTCAACTCTGTTTAGATTAGAATGTCTGAATAGTTCTTAATACGGGAAAAATAATTATATTTTGTCTTGGCAAGTTGATGTACAGAAGGGATGTTGAGGTTGTTACGGAGAGTGAGGTTTGTGACATAATAAGGTAAGGTTAACTATCTATTAAGATTGGAATGTCTGAATAGTTTTTCGTACGGGAAAAATAATTAAATAAAAATTGTATATAAATGTAGTCAGTTATATAATCGAGACTTCAGTTGGAACTTTATGGTATTTGAGTTAAGCTGTTGATATATATATATATAGTGGCAAGCTGGCCAAAAATGAATTAATTAGAAACCATGTGCGTTTTATATGTGATTGGGATTTTTAATAACTGAAGAGAGAAGAAAGAGAGTAGTGTTCTAGAAGACTGTAGAAAGAGTGATAGTGTTTTGTATATATCTATGTAGTGGTGACCCAAGTTTGATTTTCTAACTGGTGTAGTGGTTATGAGCGTGGACTTGTAACTGGGAGGTTCTCAGTTCGTGTCCCGCGTACAACAGCTAAATTTATGTTAACAAAATTTGTTCAAAAAATGTTAACAGTAAAGTATGTGCTTCCATTCATGATGATGATTACCTAGGTTTCCTTCTAGTAGCACTGCTGGCTTTCCATAGAACCTTAAGTCTCCTGGCATGGAGTAAATAAGGAACAGGATGGCATTTAGGAAACATAAGAGCAATACGGAGCTATTCTACGATTCGATTATATGCGGCGAACGATGTCTAACACGTCTCCCAATAATGTTCCTCCCATACAAGCCTTATAAAGTTAATGTCGGGAGAACATCCTGGCCAAATACATTTTGGTAATTCCTATTTGCTCTAAATGTATATATTGTTGAGCTATGGATTAAGCCCAAGGCTGGCTCTAATAAATGGAGCAAATAAGTGAACACCTTCCTAAAGAATTTCTTCAATTGTTACGAGCATGAACGTGATTCCATCCCACACCATAACTGATCACCTTTGCTCGTAACTGGTGCCTGTGAATCATGCATGGCATAAGAAAAAATAGTTCATTCTACGTCTTCTTTAAACAAACTCCTAGTCATCTGATTGGTGTAAATAAAACTGGGACTTGGCTGTGAAGACAACAGCTCTCGATTGATAAAGTGACCAAACAAGATGCTGATTTGCAGAAAAGTCATCTTACTGATTGATGCCACTCCAGTATTGGAGGATCTAATGCGGAGCGTCTACAGACTAGATAACACTCGCACAATCTTCATCATTCCAGAGTTCACCCATACACTAGGGACGGTTTGTAGTTAGGACATAAACCTCAGAAGCTGTTAAATGATGGTTTTCTAGAGGTATGGAAAGTAGAATATAATACATTCTATGATTTTGTGCAGACATTTCGCCTTTCATTGGCCAAAGCATTCTGGGCGAGCCATTTTCTCGACTTAAAACCATTCTTTTAGAGCAAACTACCTGATTAATTAAATAAATTAACTTTTAACATAAAAGAAAAAAAATTAATTAAACTAAAAACTTACTGAAAAAGTTTAAAGTTATTTGAATGAACAAAGGTGAATTCCTAATTGTTTAACTATTTTCTTTTTTATCTTAAGAGTCAACAAGCCAACAATATTTGTGTTTTCCTTTAAACAAACTGGATTTAATTTATTTAAAAAAAATATATATAAACGTTTGTTTTTTAGGAAAAATAAATGTGTCTGTTTTTGTTCTTGAGTTTATATATATACTCATGACATTCGCAAAAACATAAGAGTTTTGTTTTTGAAACAAGAAACATTTGAAGAAATAAAAAAAACTCTTTTTGTCATAGTAAAGTAACTTTAAATCATGTATTTCCATAAAAAATTTAATTACCAAAATCTGATATCATGGCATATTTTTTATTATAGCTGTAAGCTTTATAAATTTGTTGAATGAAGTTAAAATAATTATTAAATTTTATATATTTTTTCAAGTGTTCTTACTGAGACAAATATTGTATTTAACTATAATATTTATAATTAATATTAAGAGAATTAATTAATTTATTTAAGAGAGTTAAGAGAATTTATTATTTAATAAATTCTCTTAATTATTAATTAATTAATTCTCTTATTTATTTAGGAGAAGTAATTAATTTATATATTTAATTAATTTAAAAATTAAAACTGTCTTTAAATTTTTTTTTGTTATAATAATGAAGGGGGAGAAATAGGATAGATCATAATTAAAATCTGGTGTGAAACACTCACACAGCTTCCTCTTACTGCAGTGTATACAAGTTTGTAAGTATTATATTTTAATAGTTAGTGAAATAAAATTGATCGGTATTTTTATTGGAGAAAATCGCGAAAAGTCAAAAAAAAAACTGCTCAGTAAAAATGCAAACTTCCGATTTACTAATTTTCTTAAAACTCAGAATTTTGGCAATCTATTGATTTCTAATTAATTTTATTTTGATGGTAGCATTTTATAGTCAACTATAAGTGAACACTTTAGAAGAAAACATAACCCTCATTCATCCCTAGAAAATAACTTTACCCGGAGAAATGTTAACAAATAAAAGTTGTAGCTCTTTTATATTATGTGTAGTTCACATAATAAGTTTAAAGGAAATCGTTGAAGCCGTTTTAGAGAAAATAGCAGAAAGCTGAAAATTACTTTTTCCAGTAAAAATCCACTTCCGGTCATCTGATTTTCTTCAAACTCAGAATTTCAGCAACATATTTAATGCTAATTAATATTATTTAAATGATAGAATTGTGTGCACGTTAGAAGAAAAACACTTCTCCATTGAAATAAAAAAAAAAAAAATCATTCAATAAAGTGGTACTTCTGGTTGAGGAATTTTTTTTTTTTTTGTGTTATTTGAAAGGTGCACAACATCTAAGATCCTTCGCACCTTTTATCTTATCTCTGATGGACACTGTACTGATTATGTAAAACTACTAGTTATCTAACGAAGAAAACCTAACGACAACTGGCCTAACATATAATAAATCGAACTTATATTGTTTCTATATCTACTAGAGGTGGAGTACTTGATATTCCTCGTACCCTTCACCCCCTTGAGGAATTTTGATAGGTAACTTACTGTCGATACTTTGATATTATCTAAACAGAATATCAAACTTGAACTTTCTGCGATTTCTCGTCTTTGAGTTATTGTGTTCACACACACACACACACACACACACAAACCATTTTCTAGAAACCACTTTTGGACTCAGGGGACCTCGAAAACGTGAATTTTTGAAAACATTATAAATGCTACCTATTCCTAGGGAAGTTGAGAAAGTAATGCATATATATGTAGGTAAAAAAAAATTATTGACGTTCCAGAACCAAAAAAAATCCAGACCAGAACCAACCCACCTAAGATTTACGCAGTACGAACAAAAGCGGACCCCAAAAACTTCAAAGAAAATAACCTAAGCTCTTCAATAGCTCATTCTATTCCGACCGATCCTAAACCTAATTTTATCACAACCCAATCAATCTGTCATAAGAGGGATGGTTGTTTATTCCTCTGTTCACAATCACTAAAAAAGGGGTCTGGCATGAATCCATTACCATAGAGGTCATCTTAACCACATGCTTGTAAGGGATCTAACCAAGATGATGAGATAGGTTTGTGAATAAACAGCAACTTCTCACTAAACCCTTGTCCCAAGCATCATAGGGGCTAGATAAATCTAGTGAGCTAACAAGAAATGATATGTATTATTATTATGTATATACAGGTGTCACAGGTATATGGGATAACTACTTTTTATCGGAACGACGAGCTAGGAAAAAACTAAAAAATAGTGTCCCCTAGCTTTTTGTTAGTTGGCACTGGCATTAGAGATGTATTTCTTTGGACGTAAGGTACAATTGGCAGGAAAAAGCATGAGTATGCATCTCTAATGGTGGGGGCAAGTTCGAGCAAGATCTGTGATTAATGAGGAGTAAAATTTATAATAAAATAGTACTTTTCTTCTTATTCAATCAACAAACCGTTATAATATCATTTTGAATTTTCTTATTGGAATCATGTTTTCATTCATAACTTGTAAAACAACGCTCAAAGAAAAAAGCCGTTCAAGTAAATTTTTCTTACTATTTCTTAAATAAAAATCACACCTCCCCATTTGAAAAAATGAAGTTGGTGCCTGTATCTCGCTTCTCAAAGCACCAAAACAAATTTGCAAATTAAATTTGGATTTCTAACAAAAAACTACGGTGACACGTATGTTTTAGTTTTTTTCTAGCTATCTTAGTTTCCAAGAAAAAGTCGTTATTTATATACCTTGGGACACTCTGTATATATAAGAGGATAAATAGAATTTTTTTGAACAACGATAATTTCTCGCGGCATGGGTCCTTCCTACTACTGGCTTATTCTCTTATAATTTAAATATAAATGGACTCTCTGCAATAATACGCGTTTAGATATTGAATAAATGCATAATCATTCACAAAATTAATTCCGATGATCATGCAAGAGAAATTATATTCTATTCTACGAACCCATATTTCAGCAAATAGATTTTATATTACATAAACGGCAACATCCGATGTTTTAACAATGGGCTGTGAATATATATAATTTGCAAGAGACTGTTTCACAATTCGTTAAACTAATGGCTATATACCACATCCGCATCCCCCCAAAAAAGCAGTATCAAAAATCAATATTATCTATCTGTGCTGAAACTTAAATCATAGAGATATATTCAATAATTAATACTTACCATCTTTACAATCTGAAGTCCTGCTCCTTTGTAATTATCGGAAGTATCAACTTAAATTTTTCATATATCAAAAAATAAAGAAATAGTCCATTTTCAGCTCTAACACTTGTTCGTCTACAACAAATTCCTTGCTAACTGAGTTGCGTTGTATAAGCTAGCGAATAGTAGTAATCAATGCTACACTTCTTGTAATTGGGTTTACCACAAAGGAACTGATCATATAAAGTATGCCACAGTCATTTGCCTACTAAAACAATATTGCAAAAGCTCTATGCTAATATTTTCGTTACTGATAAAATATTTATTTATCTAGATGTAAAAATTAGTGGGGGAAGATTGTTTTGGTTGCTGAGTGGGGCTGGTAGATTGTCTATTTGCACCAGTGTAAAGGTCAGGAATAGAGTAGAAGGCCAAGCTGTTGTATGGAATAGTGTTGTTCAAAAAGACTGCTTTCGGATCTATTGTTTTCAAATTGTTTTAGGATCGTGATCCGATTCAAAAAATTCTTTCAGCTGTTTCTTCACGAATTTTTAACTTTTGATGGTAAAATGACCTAAAAGTCATTGTAAACATTCGTTCAAACATGGATTAATTCACTAAATGTTTTAATTTTTAATTAACTTGAACATTAAATAACAAAATAAAATTTCAAATTTTAACGTAATAAATAAATATTTAATATATGGGGATTTTTAATCGTCATAGCATGCATATTTTTGATTTCCTGACCGGTATTGGATTTTATTCCATTCTCAGAGTAAGGTTATCAAGTTTGTGTAGAATGTTGTCTCATTAAGATCTTTTTAAACTGGAGTCATGTTAAATAGAAGTTTACTTTTAGGTAATGCAAGAAGTGTTTGTTCAAGAATGTGTTAAGTTTATGTTGAACTTTGGTTTGTGAAGTTAATGTAAACTTGAAATATAAATTCAATTTTAGAGATGCAGAATAATATAAGGCACTAATGGGTCTTTTATTTTTTCTTACTCTTGTTGGAGTAACATTTACTTTATGATGAAAATCAAAGGAAATTGAAATTTTGAATTCCATTTGGGTTCTTCTATGCGAGAATATTATTTTTTCCTGTAACTTTTCTTGTATTTTTGTGTTGTCAAAGTCAAAATCATATTTTTTGACGAGGAAATGGTTATGGGTGCTTGGCGGTTAGGTATTTGCTTTATTTTTAGCAACCATATTCATGTGGCTATAATCTCTGTTTTGTGGTTGTCTTCAAAGTTTTAATACGTTCTATGAAATTTTTTGTTATCCTTTAAGACTATATATATATATATTTTTTTTAATAGCTCTACAGCTCTATGCGAGCCTTGGTCTCCCTGACAACTTCGCACCACCTCTCTCTGTCCAACGCCCTCCTCCTCCAATCAGTCACTCCCAGCTTCTGCAAGTCAGCCTCCACATCCTGCATCCAACGTCTTCTCGGCCGCCCTCTACCTCTTGTACCCTTCATTTTACCGGCATCCCTACCACATGGCCCAACCATTCAATTCTTCTTGCCTTTATGAATTGCACGATGTCATTTTCTTGATACATCTCATAAAGCTCTCATTATTAGTTCTTATTTTCCACTCTCCTCTCACCAATATGGGACCGCATATCTTTCTTAAAATCTTCCTTTCAAATATTCTTAGCTGTTTCACAGTTGCCACACAGAGGGTCCAAGTTTCCGCGGAATATGTCACAATTGGCCTTATTAATGTTTTATATAAATTAATTTTTGTTTTACGTGACAATAGAGAAGAACTGAATAGCTTCAAATTGGCAAAATAAGCACGGCCATGATCCTATAATTTACCTTGGGTGCAATCCTATTTTCGCTGTTCAGCTCAGTCCCTAAGTATATAAATGATTTTACCTTCTCAAAAGAAAAGCCCTCTACTTCTAGTTTTTGGGCTACCGCACAGTTGCCGGTTGGGCTTAAGTTCAAGTATTTTGTTTTACTTTCATTTACTGCGAGACCTATTTTATCGCCTTCAGCTTTCAGGGAACGAAAAACCTCCTTTAATGAGCGAAAGCTTCTAGCTATTATGCATAAATCATCCGCATAAGCACTAATTTGATTCATTGAGTGGATTATATTTCCTGTGACGTCGAGCTTATCTACCATATCATGTAACGCGATATTGAATAATGTTGCGGATAGCGCGTCCACCTGTCCTACTCCAGCTGAGATCGGGAATATTTCGCTTAAAGACCCATTGACCAGCACTCTCGCATTACTGCCGCACATCGTTACCCATATCAGTCTGATTAACTTCTTGGGAATGGCGAGTTTCCGCAAGGCACTTACCAAATTCGCTCTACTTACATTGTCAAAGGCTTGTTTATAATCAATGAATAGTAAATAAAGGCTCGGTTTTATATTCCCAGCATTCTTCCATTAGCTGCCTCATAACGAAAATTTGGTCCGCGGTTCCTCGCCCTTTTCGGAACCCACATTGATATTCTCCGAGGCTGTTTTCCGAATAGGCATTTAATCTATTGACAAGTATGTTGGAGAAAATTTTATAAGCCACGCTTAACAGGGATATGCCTCGGTAGTTACCGCAGCACATCTTGTCACCCTTCTTATAGACTGGATAAATAATGCTGGTATTCCAGTCACTGAATATATATATATTCAGTAAATCTTACATTTTATATTAATTTAGCGTTGTTTTCACTTATGGTTGATTAATGCAATGTTTTGTGTGTGTTGAGAAAACCCACTGTGTGGCGTAACGACTGTATTTCCTTGGTAGATCCTCGCAAGACATATTCATTATTATTTACGTCAACAAAATGAATTTTTTATTCCTATCTAATTTTAGATGGAAGAAGGAGAAGAAAGTCCTTATTTATAAAAATATAAGAGGCGTCTAATTAATTTGCAAAGATAATATGTCCATTAAGTTTCTAAATTGAAATATTGGTTATCATTTGTCGTATGTCCTAAGAAGGATACCCAATATGAAACTGTTGCTAACATCATAATGTGACAGTAATTATATTTTTAATTTTCTTTGTAATTATATCTTTCTTTCTTAGAGAAAGTTATCTTGATATCTATTTGATTTATGTTAACAAATCAAGTTGTTAAATATTAGGATAATGGAATTTACTTAAAAATAATTCCTTGCCATATAGATAAGTTGAAATTGATTTCCTTCAAAGAGGAATAAGGTATTTCCATTGAGCTTAAGATTCCTTGTTTGTTTTTACATAAACTTATATTAATGGTGCTTCTGCTTCTCCCATGTACCTACCGACATAGCATGGATATATGCTAGCCTAGACTTTCGATAGATGTCTGGCTTGCCTTGCCCCTCAAATTATTCGAACCGCCCAATTATTTTTTTTAATTATTAATTAATTATTTTTATATATTAATTTTAATTAACCGCCCTCTCTAGAGATTCTGAGGAGGACTTCTTTCGCCATCCTTTCAGGTGGAGCAGGGTGAGATTGAGAATGACTAGCATAAACAAGCAAGGCGCTGTACTTTGTCTTCTTGACTTGAGTTTTCAGACTCTGTTACAAATAATAGCGAATGAGTTCTAAAACTGCAGTGCATACTTCCGGTAACCGCCTTCTTCACGCACAGGATTTCTTCAACATTTTTAAAAGGTACCCAGACATACCATTTTGAATTGGATCTAATAATTACTTCAAAGGCAATTCTGTGATCATCATTCCTCCAGTATAATGTTTACGTCGCCCTGGACAAAAGGTCAAATTGCCGCCCCTTAAGAATATTACACTACCAATCAATAGATTGGGATCAGTTAAAAAATTGGGCCTTGAACTACCTCACCAAAGTTGAATGACGGCAAGTGAAACCCAAGGTTTTTAATAAATCTATAATTAATATTCGCAGCCCTCTCTCTATAGCTTCTAGCTGAAAAACAAATGTAAAATCTCTGAACCCTCTCATGAAAAAGAAAGGAGCGAAAAATATCATATCAAGCATTATTCCAGAAAAATATTTTGGCAAATAATACTCGTATACCAAGAATTATCTTAATAGCTTGCAAAAGAATATAATGTAAAAAAAAAAGATAAAAAAATATTGGAATTTTATTACTATAATTAATATATTCATTTATTTCTAGTTTAAAAATGAAGTATACGCTTTTTTTTTCATTATAATGTACATCAAAGTAATTTTTTCAGTTTTTGTGATTTTCTCCATAAAAACCGACGAATTTTATTAAATTTGATATACTAACTATAAAGTTTGTCGATTACAATTTTGAAAACTAGTGTAAGAGAAACAAGTTGAGTGTTCCACACCAATTTTTTTTTGTTTTCTAATTAATAAAGTAACTAATTAAAATGAGTATATTTGTAGTTAGTTATAAACATGGTCACTAGATAGCAACACCTACTGAGAAATCAATTTTATTTATGGTTATATAGTTTGTCACTAGGTGTCGCTACTTCCTAGGTTTTTTTGGGGGAGTCCATTACGCTAACCACTTCCCGTCCCTTCTTAAGACACATTTTAAAAATTTTACATCAGAGGATGGCGCTGTGATCGGGTGGCGAATTTTGGAACTACAATTCTGTATATCTAGAAGCTTATGCTTTCTAGCGGCAATTATTTGAACTACTACAAATTCTAGGTTAAGCATATTAGATTTATTCCTGACCGGTTTCGGATATTCATCCATCGTCAGAGCAAATTCACCAAGTTTGTGTAGAGAGTTCACTTCAACTAAATGTTTCTGTAGACTCACACTTGTTGAAGGAATAAATCTAATATGCATGCTACGACGGATAAAATAATGGATGTTATCCAGCATTGCGGACCCAGCCACATTTATCTACAACAATTACATTCTTGAAGCAGTTAGTAAAAAGAAAAATTTTATATTTGTTCCTTAGGTCTATCTTTTTTTATGACTTTTATTAATTATTCAATTATTTGTTCAAGGGGGCTAATTGTGACTCTAAAATTAATTAAGTTATTTTCTCTCTTATTAAGTTACATGTATTTATTATATTTAATACCGATTTAAAATATTCTTCCAAATCATTGTGAAGGGTGTTCTATCCCGAGACTTAAATTGTCCTGCAAATTGTCGTCAGAAGCATTGCTACTGGACTGATAGAGAGCTTGCTATCATACAATGCAATCTTATTTAGGTAAATAGTATAATCCTCATCTTCTTTATTTATCTGTAATACATGTCCACTAACCGTTTATTTGCAAATGAATTATACAATAAAGGAATGAAGGGTGATTGTTTTATACCAGATTTCTTTTTCCTAAATCGCGGCAGTAGACTAAATAAATTTAGGGATGTCAAATCTAGACTATGAGGGAAAATGCAGACTTTGTCAACAGAGCATCATTTTGATTAGGAACATAATTTTTTTCTTGTACAACCTTTATTTGAATCTTATTTTTCGCATTATTTGTTTGTCTCAAAAGTTTTATTTTCGGGACTTCATCAGCCATCAGTTATTTTAGTGATACTTTAGAGAAAAGCATATTGCTATTGTTCCTTCAGAAAAATGTGGCAAATAAAAGTGATAAGAATTTATATGTATAGATAGTATTCAACGTTTAAAGAAAATCGTTGCAGCCAATTTCGAGAAAATCACGAAAAAGTGAAAAATAAAAACCTTCAGTAAATTCGTACTGTGGGATGGATTTTGTCGTCTGTGCAATCCAAAAAGTAAATTCTGACAAATTGAATTAATTAACTGGTTTTGTTCTTAATTTGTTTGCAAAGTTAAGCCTTTGCACTTCTATGGCTAGTTGCAGCGCTCGCTTTAGCGGTTACGTTGCCCCGCACAAAAAGACAAATTGCCGCCCCTTCATATATATACCTACCGATCAGAAGTTTGGGATCAGTAAAAAAAGTTAGTTAGTTAATAAAATTCTTTAAAGAAAAATATAATTACATTTTAATAAGAATTTTCCAATAACGTGATTTATGCATAATACCTCCCCCATTTAAATGCCACCTTTGAAAATAAATATTTTACTAACTTAATATACCTCGAAGGATACCTTTATACGACCGGAGCCCTTCTGCGGTTGCCCAGGACCCTCATTCAAGCTTCTATCAAGGAATGGATAGAAGACCAGCATCTGGGATGGTGGGAAACAACGCCAGGGCAGAGGCAGGCTAAATTCTTTGTTAAGACATTTAGCTACATTCACCAGCGATGTACTGAGCCATAACCGAAGAAATATAAGGATAATAGTGGGTCTACTTAACAGGGCATTGCAGGCGGCTGAATAGGCACATACACCATTTTCTACTAGCAGACAACACGTTAGGCCGTTTCAGCATGGCCGAGGAGGAAACCCCGGCACGCGTCCTTTGTGTGTGTGCCGGTCTGGCGAGGACAAGGTTTCTTCAACTGGGGACTAGCAATACCTAAGCCACGAGCTTCATGCGAAGCCATTTTAGCTTTGCTAGGCCTAATTACATGCGAAGCCATTTTAGCTTTGCTAGGCCTAATTAAGAGGCGAAGCTGAGCGATGTCATACCCAGGGGATACACAATAGACCTCTCAATGAAGGTCGCAGTGGAATGAGGCGTGGCCCACCCCTACCTAATCTAACATAATATACACTTTGCCCTTTGAGAAACAATTTACCTCTTGGATTTGTTAGTAATTCACAGAGAATAATTTCTTTCAAATTATTGATTCTGTTTATAGATTAGGATTTTTTATTGTTTGTCAATAAATCATTATTCACTTACTTTTTATTTTACTTTATTTAATCGGGATTAGTTCACTCCTCGAGTTTCACGAGTACATCTTATTGCAACGTTGTTTTTTCCTCTTTTGAATTAGTACAAAATGGGCAAAGTTAAACAACTGAGTGTTGCTACCAGAATTGCCATTTGAACTTTACATAAAATAACGGCTTAACTTTATATTTCAAAAAATGGTGTTCACCGTGCTATCAAACGGTTTAAAAAATATGATGATCATGAAGATTTACACCGCTCCGGGAGACCAAAATCAACAACTACAGGTGAGGATAAGTTCATTATTTTATGAAGTAAAAGAAACAGACGATTCACAGCTCTAAAAATCAGAGGGGAAGTTATTACAACAAGTTCGAGGCCAATTTCTGTCTCAACTGTTCAAAGGCGAATTCGTCAAGCGAACTTAATACGAAGAGTTCCAACGCTGAAACCATTACTAAAGGGTGCAAACAAGAAGGAACCTTCAGAGTGGGCTTGAAATACAAACACCTCACAGTGAAAGGTGGGAGGAACCTTTCAGCTGAGAAAAACTACATCCACAATGCATAATACCCACCGTTATGCACAGAGAGTGCTCGGTCATGGTTTGGAGATGTTTTTCAGGCTATGGAATAGATGATCTCGTCCGTATTGTCAAATGAAAAAAGAAAATTATAAAAGCATTTTAGAAAATCACGTCTTACCCTGCGGTCAGCGATTGATTGGGGAAAAATCATTATGCAACAGGACAGTGACCCTAAACATACTTCCAAATTATGTAGACAATACCTTAAGGGAAAAGAGGATGAAAAAATATGTGTCAATATGGTCTGGTCGTCGCAATCCCCGGTCTTCAACCCAATTGAACTTTTGTGGGACGAGCTAGATCGGAAAAGTCCCTAATTCTCCAAATGCTCTGTGGCAGATACTGTACAGTGTGTGGAGTAATATTGAATTCGAAACAATCAATAAATTGATTGAGAGAATGCCTAGAATTATAAGAGAAGTAATTAAGCGGAGAGGTGGTCACTTTGATGAAAAAGCCGTTTAGTCGAAATTTATTTTTGGGAAAGATTTACACTTTGTAATGAATTTGTTATCGCTTATATTATTGTATATAGTTTAAATATAACATTTTTGAATTGCTGACATTTTATTTCATTCATAGCAAATCATTAAATTAACAAAAATAAATATAATACATTTTTATTCTAGGTGGTCCAAACATTTTACCAGCAGTGTATATATTTTTTTAAGCAAGTCTATGCATGTTCAAACACAAGCTGAAGCGGCACTCTGCGTACTAATGCTATTCTGTTCAGAGAAGTATATGCTTGTTCAAACAAGTTCAAGCATCGTCCTTTACAAATTCTGCGATAATTTTTCAATAATAAAGTAAATATTTTCAGCTTTAAGACATAAATAATATAAATACGCTACGCAATATAAAGCGAACGAAAAAATCGATTAGTGAAATTTAAGTATTTAACACAAAAATATTTTTCCCACACTTATAGCCAAAATGGCGCCCCGGACAAATGTCCGGGTTGCCCGGCCCTAGAGCGGGTTCTGCAAGTGGTCAAAGTTGAGAGATATGCCAATGCTGTTTGTTGTAACCATTCCCGCTAAGATTCTGTTGCATATGTGCATTGTGTGACTTTCCTCGAAATATCATAGCGAAATCTACATTTTATTATTGAAAGCTGTGATCTGAAAACTACTAAAGGTAAGGCTTTCACACTTATGCTGTTAATTCATAAATCTTGAACAATAATTTCAATCCAATATGGTTGCGCTAGTATTCTCTGATCAATGTGTTTACGGATTAACTAGTGAAATAGTGTCAGTGGGGTTAGTTATTACACTTAATTGGAGCATGTTGTTACACTTCAACTGGGGGACAATTTGCCTCATATCATAGGGAGAGAAAAATACACGATCTCGGTCAGATCAACTAAGTTGAGTTGCTGGGACACACAGCGTACTTCAGTCACGAGGACATTGAAAGCAGACATTTAACGAGAAATATATAACATATATATACATAAATATAATATGATAGTCCTTATGTACATGTACAAATGCTTTAGTGTGTAGATAAAACACTACGTTGTCATGCATGCAACATATGCATTTGTGCCCTAATTTTTTAAGGGGGAAAAGCGAGTCTAAGCGTGTACAGATACACGCCACTATGCCTAGGAAGAGAGTACATACAGCGCCGTCAACCATAGATGTGATGGTTAATTATCCCCAAAGAATCTATAATTATGGACTCCCCTATACTCCCTAAATTCTCCTGATCAATGCCTACCTCCTTGAAGAAGTCTAAGGTCATCCTCGGTATGGTGCCCCTTGACCCAAACCAAAGTCCACGGACCTGAAATTCTCTTTCCCCAAATTGCTCCCTGAATTTTTCTTGGTAGTAGGGGATACACTTTTCATAAATGGACTTCTTCTCGAGGTGAACGTTCATGGCTTGGTGCTTATCATTGTTCTCATACTGCACTGTAGGGTCAATTATCAGTGCTTCCTTTGATCCTTTTTTTGAATGCTACGATGTCTGCGTACCTTGTTGACCCCTCGGTGTCAATTCCATACACTTCCTCGAAACATTCATAGCCTCATCATTAAGAAGCTCCATCAGTATGTGTTTTACTCGGTGGTGGCATCGAGTGACAAGAAGCATGTTATTTGGACAGTTGCCCCGCACGTGGGCTGGTGTTTCAGACCACAAATGCGGCCGAGGGGTCCAACATCTCCTGGCACCTAGTTGCCGCCAATCCAGGAGCGTAGTTTGCGTTCAGTTTTATGCCATTGATCCATTCCTAGCCAGTAACAGCTGTTTGTTGACCACAAATCGGTTACCTTGGAGCTTCTTTAAAATGATTAACACCATTCCCCTGCCACTTGCACTTCACTCATTCATCAAATGCCCCTTCCCGAAGTAACTGCCTTATTTTCCTTACTCCAAAGTGTACCGAGTCTCCTTCTGCAGGATCTGAATCCAGACGGCTGATACCCAGCTCATTAACTCAAATCATGGCAGATCTTAAAAGAAATGAACCCAAAAAACGAGAAAGTTGGCAATTCTAACAAAAAGAAAATCTGTGTCTCCAAAGCTGCGCACAAGAATTAAAAAAATAATTTGCCATCTTCAAGTTCCGGCAAAGAAGATGATGACTGGATGTGCCTGAAGTGTCTAAAACCATGGTCGCAGTTAAAAGGTGGAGAAAATTGGGTCGAATGCATGCAGTCCAAAAGATCGGCCCATTCAAAAAGTGTGAAAAATGGCCCTGATATATTTGCCACAATTGTAACTCGGACTTAGAGATGGGTAGTGACAGTGAATAGAAAGAGGATGAATCAGAGACATTTTCCGTGGTAGCCTGCTTCATTTTGTGGTCATCGACCGGTTTCGGGCATCCGCTCATCTTCAGGATGCGTTTGTCAGGCAGTGTGATAACACAGACTGCACAGAGCAAATTCAGTTTATAAACTCAAGGTTCAAGCATTTAAGTTTGTAATAATCCATGTTTGGATCACAATGAAGCTGCTATTATTATTAAAATAAAGATCTGATAATTTGTTTATTAAACAGATTCAGTTTTATTTCCTTAAAATAAACACCCAAACATGTATTTTATACATTGTAACAACTTACCCTCCGTATGTAACAATTAGCCCCACCGAAGGGCACGTTGTTACAGTATGCGCATTTTAATAGTATTTTGAATTTTTCTAAGTGTTACATCATTTTGAAAAATCTCAAAAAAATATATAATTAGTAAAAATAAATGAAACAACAAATTAATAAATTTTCAGCAATTTTGAGCGCAAAATGTAGCAATTAAAAAATGTTAACTGAAATTTGTAACAACAAGCCCCACCCTCCCCTACCTAACTAAAAGAAAGTTCAATTTATAAACAATAATCCTGGAGATATTATGGCATTATTAGGATTCATAAAATTTGCACTTCATTGTTGGTATGTGTCTCATGTTTTTGAAATTCCTTTAATCTGTTCTAAATATCCAAACCTTCCTATGATATCCAAAATAATGAATAAACACTCATTGTAGTCGTTAGAAAATTTAAAGATTTATAATTGCTTATTGATTAAAATAAAAAGTTTTATGGTAGAAATATTCAAGTAATAAATATATTTTTTAGAATTATTTATTGCTGAATCATACAAAGTTATTAGCTTATAGCAGGGCGTTGGACTCAAATAAAAATATTACTAAAAAAATATGATATGATGAAGATAATCTATGACATATAGATATATAATATAATAAATAATATGTATAATTATTATCTTCGAAACAGAAATATAAAAATATTTGAATATAAACCAATTGAAAGGCTTACAAATATTACAAAAAAAAAAAAATGAATGAATAAGAAAAACGAGAAAAAGTATAGTTAACTTATCATTATTACTATCTATTCAATATCTACAGTTCAAATATTATTAAACTATTGATTATAATGTAGGGAATATGGCCCATAATTTTTTTTTTTTTAACTTTTTATTGAATATTTACAACTGCACGAAATAGTACAATAAGTAAAACAGATCTATGTATATATAGCATGAATTATGGTAAAAACAAAATAGATAAACAGAATTTAATTTGTCTGTATTTTATTTTTAAATTAGATAAAGTTTTAAACATTTTTTTAATTCCTTCTGTTTTCAATTTCACAACTGTCACAATCTATAGCAATTAATAGTATGAATATTTAATAAAAAATTCGAATAATTGAACTTACGAAGATAGAATTAGGATTCAAAATGCCGGTCCGCCGCGTCCTAACTTTATCATTAATACTAATTACAAAAAAAGAGGTAAAGATTTTATCTATCCTCTAATATTGATCAAAATCTAATATTGATGTATACAAAAGTAATAGTTGGATTTGTGGATGTGAGATTAGAATAAATTGTTTTGTTTCCCATATTTATTAATGAGTAAAAGTATAGAAATTACTTGGACATAAACTGGCACTGACGATTTATCTCATTTAACCTAAAAAAATTAAAAAAACATTCAGAATCAGTTTCCCACTCAAATTCAGTCATAGATTTTGAAATTTTAGGTAAGCAAAATATTTTAGTCCAGTTAGATACTGCTTATCGTTAAAACATAGTTAAGCATAATGATAATGTTAGGAAAAATCGCTAAATTTTATCTCAAATTATTAATTGTATTAAATTTTGTGGTTCGTTTGAACTTGCCTTAAGGGGTCATTATGAAAATGAGAATTCAAATAATCCGGGAACTTTCAGAGGATTAATTAATTTTATGGCAGAATTAGACTTAGCTATGAAAGAACATTTAAAAAATGCAGCAGTTTTTAAAGGGACTTCAAAAGAAATTCAAAATGATTTACTAGATTGCATCCTTCATGTATGTCGCTCTTAAATAATGAAAGAAATTGATACTGCGTTTCAATAATTGCAGATGAAACAACCGATATATCTACCCAGTTTCAGTTAGTAATAGTATTTCGCTATGTTCTTGATAATGTACAGCCTGTGGAAAGATTCTGGACTTTTTGTAATCCTTCAGGTCACAATGCCGATTTACTTGCCAATAGCAATAAAACTGAATTAGATAAAGTAATTAACAATAATAAAAATAAATTAGTTTCCCAAAGTTATGTCATGAGTGGGCAGCGTGCAGGTGTTCAAGCTCTTATTAAAAATGACTATCCGTTTGCTTACTTTGTCCATTGTTATGCTCAACAATTAAATTTGGTAATGGCTCAAGCTTGTCGTACTAATACAGAAGCACGAGCTTTTTTCTCAGATATGAGTGATATTCCTAATTTTTTTTCCAATTCTGCTCAGCGAACTTTAATTTTAAATGAATTACTAGGAAGAAAAATAACTCATTCTTGCTCCACCAGATGGAATTTTCATTCCCGCGTCATTCAAACTGTACATGAAAATTATGATACCCTTATAGAATGTTTTGAAAAAGTAGAATTGACTAGCCATCAACCAAACACAATATCCCAGGCTAGAGGACTAAGACTTAAACTTGTACCCGTGCTTTCAAATTTTGGTTAGAATTATTTTTTTAAATCATGCCCCATGCTGATATTTTGTCTGCCCAGTTACAAAAACGCTCCACAGGTCCAACAGAAGTTTTTAATTAAAGCCGGTAAACATTTTGAAACAACTATCAAATCTATTCGTAATGAAAGTGACAGCATAGCTAATCGTCCTGAATTTAATTTACTTTTAAAAAAAAGATCACAAACCAGATCCTTTCTTAAACAAAAATGTAGCTGCAAAAGAAATTTGTGATAATGTTATTAGTCAAGTGGCTAGCAGATTTCAATTTTCTACCCTTTTGCTAATTTCAAAACTTTTGGGCCTTCAAAATTTTTACACTTATTAAATTCGATTTTTTAATGATCTTTTCAAAAAAAATCCTGAATGGGTTTGATATTCATACCCATTTATCAACATAAATAAGTTCAAGACAGAACATGCGCCAAGATCTGAGAGCGGTCGACGGTGCTGTCTCATTGTTAAATTTATTTATAGAAATTAATCACTTAAATGAAATGTGCCAATTGCTTATATTATTAATCACTATCCCCATGTCAAACGCTAAAGCTGAACGCAACTTTTCAACTCTTAAAAGAATAAAACTTTTCTTCACAACACTCTTACAGAAGAAAATCGTTTAAATGCTTTAGCTATGATGTCAGTTGAAAAAGAATTGATTAAAAATATTGATAATTTTAATGAACATAGTAATTGATTATTGTTCATAGAATATTGTGCGGGTGTTTTTCTAGACGTTTCCCAAGCATTTGATAGAGTCTGGCATGAGGGTCTATTGTGGAAGTTAAAGATGATGCTACCGTCCACATATTTCCTAATCATAAAATCATATTTAGTCGATAGACATTTCCAGGTATGTCATGGAAACCAGCAGTCTTCAATTTATCCTATCCTAGCTGGTGTTCCTCAAGGAAGTATCCTAGCTCCTTTTCTTTACACCATCTACACGGCTGACTTACCAACCCATCCTTGTACATCTACACACCTTCGCCGATGACACAGCAATCCTATCCTCAGGTTCGGACCCCGTCCTCACAATTCGTAAATTACAAGCCCATCTTCGTATTCTAGAAAATTGGCTTACCAAATGGAGAATCAAAATAAACCCTACTAAATCTAAATATATTGTTTTTACCCTCAACCGTAAAATCCTTCCTCCGGTCTACATACACAACAATCCTATACCGCCTGCAGATCATGTGAGATATCTTGGATTATACCTGGACAAAAGACTTACATGGAATCCTCATACTCGACTGAAAAGAAAAGACCTCAACACAAGATACCGACTACTCTCTAAACTACTTGACAAACGTTCAAAAATAACTTTACACAATAAAATAAGACTATACACTTCTCTCCTTATGCCGATATGGACTTACGGACTAGAACTCTATGGCGCTGCCAAAAAATCAAATCTAAACCGCATACAAACCTTACAATCTAAAATTCTTCGCCGAATAGCTAACGCTCCTTTCTATGTTTCAAACCTCACTCTACATACTGATCTCAAAGTTCCATTCGTAGCAGACCTTGCTAAATCCCGTTACATCAAGTTCCATGAAAAGCTCAGATCGCACCCGAATCCTCTCGTACAGCACCTTTCTTCCCGATCACTTCCCGGACATCCAGTCCGACGGCTCAGGCGCCGATGGCCACGAGATCACTTGAATTAATGTTGGCCACCACTGGGTGACTAACATTCACGTTAATTGCACGCTAATTTATACTTCTTCTCAACATATTTACTTGTTGTGCATTATGTTACACAGTTGTAAATTTCAAATAAAAAAGATATAAAAAAAAAAAAGTAATTGATTATTTTGCCGTTAAGGACAGAAGGATAGATTTAATGTATAAAACTGTATCAGAATGATTGTTTAAACACTTTATACTTGTCAATTTTTCTGCTAGTCAACTTTAAAGATTTAAAAAACTTTCGTTAAAGCTTCTGTTAAATTTATTATAAGTAACATATTTTAAACAGGTAAGTATTTAGGAAAATTTTAAATTTCTTAGAAAAATGAAAAAAAGTCTTGATAAATTAATGTATTCTTGTTATAGATTGTTTTGCCGTCATATTATGGCCCCAGGCGAACTCTCCAGGCATTAAAATTGACAGGAACACATCTGTTATGGTACCTTCTTGTACGTTGATAAGTTGATGTATTTGCATTCAGTTTGTTTATAAACAGTTTCAATTATTTGCAAACAAATATCGGTTTATAGATTTGATTCAGATAGTGTGGAAAACCATAAAAATTTTATGTTGGTATTGGTATTTGGTTCTTAAAACATCACTAAGTTAATATGACCCTGTAAAGAATCGATGCTAACTCATTGATATTTTCTTTAAACCGAAACACTTTATTTACATAATGAAAATTACCTTTAAGTTAACCACTTAATTTTCGAACTCAAACGGTACCTACCTCTTTTTTTTCACAATTCTTTTCTGGGTGCACAGTGGCCGATTTATTATTGTTAATTTTACATATTTAATTGTTGGGGAGAGATGCAAGTGTTTACCTGGCTCCTGGCTTACTTCATAAGTTCTATCTAGCCAAGCTGTTAATGTAGATAATGTAAATAATTTAGAAAAAGAATGTTGAACCCCCACATATCCAAGTCAGTAGCCACCACTGGTAGGTACTATACAAACTTTGAAGAAATCGTTGGAAAAGCCGTTATCGGGAAAATCGTGAAGAACTGATAGTGGCTCAATATTTAACTAAGACTTTCCTTTCCAATGCAGTAGCGGTTACCAAAACATAATTTCAATTTTGAGTTTCCTAAGACTTTTCGTTCTTGAGATATTTTGTTCAAACATACAGATCAATCGTAAAAAAATAAAGTTCGTAAATATTCCTTTTGCAGAATAAAAGAAATTAAGAGGAAGTTAGTATGAAACTAATGATTTAAAAAAATTATATTTTCACTAAGTAAATGAAAATTTGCTATTATGCCTAAGTAGTAAAGTTATACAAGTCAAATGTTAGCAATATAAAGTAAATATCTGGTTTGACTACAAAATTATTTACATTAAAATGAGTTGTTTGGACATTATATTGTCCATGACCTTTCACATAATACCAATTGATCTCAAGTATTGATCTAATTGAGAGATATATCCATACCCTCTTCTAAGAAACATTTTTATTATAGTCTTTTCTACAATTTTATAATTGCTAAAAAATTATGCTGGTGTTATGTTAAAGAGAATTTTACTAGTTGGAAATGGAACAAAAGCTAATTTATTGAATTCAAATGGAACTTTTGTTCTAGGACTTAAAGTGAATTTGAAATTTTCTATTAATTTGGCCAGGCCTAATTTTAGTTCAAGCAGAGCAAATCTGAGTCCTATAAAAAAAAAAAAAAATAACTATATAAATCACTAATAATTAATGATTATTTATTTCTATTAGTTATTTGATTCAAATAACCTGTACTTACCTATACACATTCTAGGTCCATCACCAAATGGCATGTACGTGAAATTATTTCTTACACTATTTGGAGCAATACGCTCAGGATTGAATACTTCCGGATCTACAAAATATTTAGGGTCCATATGCATGGCACTAATAGGTATAACAACTTTTACACCTTTATCAATTTCTAAACCATCATCAGTAACATAAGTCTTTGTACATTCTCTGAATAAGAATGGAGTAAGTGGGTGCAATCTTAGTGTTTCTGTAAAAATTAAAAATTGAGTTTACCAACATTTAAGGTTAAAAAATTAAAAAAATTACCACTATTTTACTTTCAATACATATATAATTTGCAACCATGCCTCGGTGCCATAGGAACCATGAGAACCACCCCGAATGCGGGAGCGTTGGAGGTCTACCTTAAATCTACTACCGATATGAAGTTTCATCAAGGCGAGGCCAGAATGGGAATACGCAGGCTTCCACAAAGGCTGCGACCAATCACGCTAGGTACGATTGTGTTAACCAGAGGAAGTGAAGGCTGCCAATTTACTTGGTATGCCTACTGATGGGGATTCCTAAGCTTTAAAAACTCCGACTTGGTCGGAGCTGGGTCTATGGGGGCAGGCTTAAAGATGATAAGGCAAGGATTGTAGGGCAGAAGAGTGGCCATATACCCCGACAGTCAGGCAGCTGGGCACAATATTTGAGACACCAAATAGTCTCCAGACTGGCGTGGAACTGTCTTTCTACCCTAACCGAGGTGGATGCTCGGAATAAGCTGACACTCGCATGGGTGCCAGGACGTGCGGGGTTTGTTGGCAACGGAAGGGCGAGTTAGTTATTTGGGCTTCGATCCCTACTATGGGTTCCCCAGGAGCCTGATTCAGCTTCTATCAAGGATTGGATAGGAAACCACCGTCTGCATTAGTGGGAAAGACCTCCAAGGCAGAGGTACGCTAAATTGTTTATTAAAAGACATTCACCTAAATTTACCACGGACCTACTGAGTCTTAGACGAAGGGATATAAGGCTAATAGTGGATCTATTAACAGGGAGGGCATTGTAGGCATTGTAGACTTGCACCAATTACTACTTGTACATAACGCATTATGCCGATTCTGCAGAACCGAGAAGGAAACCCCAGTACATATCTTTTTGAGTGTACCGGTCTGATGAGGACAAAGTTTCTTCAATTGGGGACAAGCAATCCCTAAGCCATGAGCTTCATGATAAAGCCACTTTCAGGTTTACTAGTCCTGATTAAGAGGGCGAAGCTGAAGGATGTGCTATAATCTTAGGAGTTCCACAATAGACCACTTAATGCAGCTCGCAGGGGAATGAGGCTCGCACTCGCCCTTTTTCAGTATAATTTAATCTAATTTACTGAACTTACCTTGAACACATTGTTCCACATACGTCATTTCTTTAATCGCCTCGTATGTGTAGCCTCCATGTCTTTCTAAAACTTCCTTAATTTCTTGCCTTGCTCGTTCTTGTGTTTCCGGAAAACGTGTCATATCATAGATAGCGAACAATATGGTATTGAAGACTGGTTCAAATCCTGCAGTTAAAAATTGAAATGCTTGTCCATATAGTATTCCATCGGATATTTCTAAAAATTATAAATTTCAAGATAAGTACAAGAATGCCATGTCTCTTCAACAATTTGTATTATAGAAGGCAATATTGGTTAACTGAAGGGGCGGGATTGAATCCAAGTGAATTCAAGGTACTTAGCCTACAGCGCAAATGGAACCTAGATGGGCCCAAGTTGGGGTGGTTTGAAACCCTTCAACTTGTGGCGTAACGTGAAGAGAACTATTACGGTTAAGTTCCTATCTGTCAACCGGGCCAGGTAGAGAATCATTATATTGTAGAGAGTGCCAATAATATTGAACAAACACGTTTGAATTTTGATGTCTCAGGACCATTAATAAACAATTTTGGGGGTGGGAGGTGGGATGTTTCGACTAAAAGTACCCAAGTTATAAGTGCCGTGAGTATCCCGAGTTTAATGAAAATCGTTGCAGCAGCTGGTTTCGAGAAAATTTTATAAAACTGAAAACTGTTCTGTAAAATCCCATTTCTGGTTAACAAATCTTCTTTAAATTTGGAATTCTTGCAATGCTTCTAATGTATATTAATACTATATAGGTGGTAAAAACTAATTTTATTGAATTGGCAATCTATTTATTATTTCTAATTAATTTTGTTTAGATGGTAGATTTGTAACAATAATTATGACAGCACTTTTACAGGAAAACATAACCTCGCCCGTCCACCAAAAGCCCTCTTAAATGACTTTACCAGGAGAAATGTTTCAACTAAAAGTTGTAGCTGATTCATATGTGTAGTTCACATTCTTCGTTTAAAGAAAATCGTTGGAGCTGTTTTAAAGAAAATAAGAAAAAAAAAAAATACTTTTCAAGTAAAAAAGGCACTCTTGGTCATCCGATTTTCTTCAAACTTGGAATTTCAACAATACATTTAATTCTAATTAATATTATTTAAATAATAGAAGGAAAACCTAATCCCACCTCTCCCTCAAAAGTAACCTTCAATGAATTTTTCAGGGGAAATGTTTTAAATAAACATTGTAAATCTTTGTATCTATAGTTCATATATCATGTTAAAAAAAAAAAAATCATCGAATCCGTTTTCGAGAAAATAAAAAAAAAATTAAAAGATTGCACATTTGGTTGAACGATTTTTACGAAAAAACTGATTCTCTTCAATACTCCTGACAGCATTTTAACGAAATATTAGGTTTGAAGATACTGCGATTTTTCATTGTTTGAGTTATGCCATTCCGAACACACATACACACACACACATATATATATACAGAGATCAATTGCCAGAAACCACTTTTTTCCTTAAAAATTTATTCTACGTTAAAAAAAAGAAGATAGAAAATGAATTGTTGTGGTTGGTTCCACAACTGGAAATGACCAGAAAAAGAAGCAGGCTATCACGGAAAATATCTCTGAGAAAATGAATTATACGACTATCAAAATATATTTACCTATATTTTCAATTGGTGGTTTACTATCCAGATTAAGAAATAAATCGTCATCATCTTTTGTTTGAATTTCTATTGATCCTTTTTCCTTCAATTTTAACAGATGTTGTACATAATCATTGCGTTGATATCGTTCATCTTTCCTTTTCTCGAAAGTATTTTTAATGAGTCCAGTAAAATAAGCAGCTATTTCTTTATTAATAAATTTAACACCTAGAAATCTAGAGAATTTTGGAAAGTATGAAAGTAATAACAGATTTAAAAATGTTATCCTCGACACATTAAATATAGATGAACCCATTTTAGCAAATTCATTTCTAGCCTTTTCATTTGTATATGTAATACCAAATACACAATTTGCAATTATATCTATTGTATAATTAGATAATGCTTCTTTGAGTTCATAATCTTTGTATAGATTGTTTTTAATTGCATTCACCATTCCTTCTGTGGATTCTAACATACCACGTAATATTAATTTTAGTTTTCCAGTAGTAAATGCAGGACTTAACTTATATCTTATCGCTCGCCATGTATTTCCTTTTAATTGAAATAATCCTGTTGAAAATAAACTGTCATCATCAAATATTGGCGCATGGTCAACAAAATATTGGAAATCTTTTACTAATATTTTTTCTATAATCTTTGTATCTTTTAATACTAATACTGGTGATTTGAATTCATACAATCCAACAACATTTTCATTTGGGAACTTTTCATAGGTTTCATTATAAATATCACCAATTGTACATTGGCATAAAACAGTTTGCAGTATACTTCCGAATAAAGGTAATGGTTTCATATAGGCTATACCTTTCCTTTCCCAGTATTTGTATTGATCCTTGAAGATCAGATAAATGTAACCAATCAAGGCTAAAATAATGGAAAAGAGTATCCAAAAAACATCCTGAAAAATAAAGTAAAAAATATATATATAAATACCATTTAAAACTTTTTACCTAGAGCACACTTTCCGGAGGCCGGCAGTGCACTGAGAGGGCTCCGGGCGCCAATGACCATAGATATTGATGCGCGTTAAATTAAAAAAAAAAGAAAAATACGTTTACAAAAGTGAGTTGCGTTACTGCCATTTTTTACACTAACTAGGCATTTCATGTATAGTACCTAAAGACGTAAGGCAATCTGTAGAATTTACCCCAATTTCGTACTTTGCCAAGGCATTCTATTAAAAAAAAAAGTTAGCCAGGTTACCTTCCCTATACAGCTAGTGCGATTACATTATTTTCGTGAGGGTATATGTTCAGGGCCCTTGAAATATCAAGCATTTTTGTGTACGTTATCTGTATAATTTTTAAAAATATATATGAATCTAAACAAAAACATCTTCGTAAATCATAAATTCCTATCATCCGTCCTTCTTTAAGTCCCAGGTATAAGAAGCCGTCTTGAGGTAGATCGCAAACCTTCTTCCTCTTCCCCCACCTAGTGATAGGCGGAACCTCGCACGGATTGCTATAGCGAAGCGACGACTTAGTGTAGAATGTTTGGAAGCGGCATAGCAACATTGTTGAGAATCTTGTATGTAGGTTTTAAAAAATATACACCACAACGAATTGGGGTCCTCTCGTTTGTTTTTTCACTTGTCTATTGTAGGAGTAATTCATTTAAATATCGTATGAGCGAAGGAAAATCCAACAAAGCCAATAACCACATACATGGGGTTACATGTGGCGTAGTATGTTTACAATACTGGCTTGAAGTTTTTGGCATTCAGCTGAATCGAGAATGGGCAGAAACTGAGGAACACAGTATCCTTGGATCGGATTGTTTTGGGTCTCTTTATTTCTCCCTCCGTAAATGCTTCCACTTATACGGCCGCAGCAGCAGCTATGGAAGGGAGGTCAAGAAGAATAACACAGAGGAGGTCAAGAAGAGGATCATAAAATAGGCCTGTTTAAGTATAATTTTGTTAATGGAAATGAAGTAGCAAATATACATTATTTTCTAAGTGACAAGCCTTAAATCCTTTTAACGAGCACCAAGCAGTTGATTTGATTAGTATTATTTATATAAAAGAATTTATAGATCTTGAAAGAAAATATAATGTGATATCTGATTACTAATAATATCATTGCAAAAGGCCCACAAATAAGTAGCATTCCTTCGGAAAAATTTAGTAGCAATAACTAGGCCATAATTATATATGGCCATTTGATAGATATAGTTTTCAAGTCTTTTCATTCTTTCCCTAAGACACGTAGACAATCTATAAAATACCTAGCCCAAGTATGAAATAAAAATGATATTTTACTTTGCCTAAAGTAGCTAGGTATTGCCTAGGCATTCTATACTGTGCCTGAGTTAGCTCGGACACCTTGTATAGATTATAAAACAGTAAAATCACAGCAAAATATGTTTGACGTCATTGTTTTCCCAGGATCCTATCAATAAATTTTCCTTAAAAAATTTTTACACATACACACACACACAGACAAAGGAGTAACTAGGCTGAGAAATAAATCTTGAGATGAAGTGCAGGAGGAGAGATGGTAGTTCTCTCTTCGCGATGCAGTATAGAGATGTATAATCAATTGTGAAAGGAAATGAAGGGCCCATTGCAAAGATATCAGGAGGACTGTCAGAGATATAAATAGGGCTAGAACTTATAAAAATGGATTAGAACAATGAGAAAGACAGGTTATGTATTTAAGATGTTTTGTCTTGGCAAGTTGTTGTACATAAAAGATGTCGAATGGTTAAGGAAAGTGAAGTTTGTGATATAATAAGGTAAGGACCGTCAACTATCTATTTAGTTGGGAATGTCTGAATAGTTCGTGCGAGAAAAAATAATTAAATCGAAATTGTATATAAATTTAGTCATATACTAAGTTTATAGATAACAGCTGTAAACTTTTTTGATAAAATCACAAAAACAAGGTTGAAAACATTCAGGAAACTCAGAGACTGCCGCTTGACAACTTTTGGCTGTAACATTCTTGTAAATTGTACAATGATATTTAAACGAGACTTCAGTTGGAAGTTTATGGTATTTGAGTTAAGCTGTTTATATGTCTATAGTGGCAAGCTGGCCAAAAATGAATTAATTAGAAATCATGTGCGTTTTATATGTGATTATATGTTCAATAACTGAACAGAGAAAAAAGAGAGTAGTATTATAGAGGACTGTAGATAGAGTGATAATGCTTCGTATATATCTATATAGTTCTGACTTAAGTTTGACTTTCTAACTGGTGTAGTGGTTATGAGCATGGACTTCTAACTGGGAGATTCTCAGTTCGAGTCCCGCGTATAACAGCTAAATTTATATATGTTCAAAAAATGTCAATAGTAATGTATGTGCTTCCGCCCAACCCTCTGTCGTCCACGACACCTAATTTGGTAGCTACGTTAACCTCTCCTAATTAAACAGGCATTATTTACTTTACTATAAACCGGACACTCTTACGGAACCCCTCCATTCATACTTTGCATGAAATTTTTTATTCTTATATTAATATTAATTAAGTTATTTTGAAATAAACACAATTAAACGAGATCAGGAATTCGTAAGTTTTTATAACAATTGTGTAAATCAAATGGTTTGAAAGAAAATTTAACCAAATACCTGAAGAGAGCAATAAATTAAAATGAATAATGATGATTACTTAGGTTTCTTCCTAATAGCGCCATTGGCCTTCCATAGAGCTTCAAGTCTCCTGGCATGGAGTAATAAGGAACTGGATTACATTTACGAAACAGTATTCGGAGCTGTTGTACGATTCGATTATATATGTACCTGTTTGATCTAGTGTATATGTTAACGGCAAAGTATGAAATTCATCCCGGACGAGCACCCATTTATTTTATTACATCCCGATTTCAAAATATATTTCAATAGTAATCATTTAAAAGTTAAATTATTTTACTTAGAACCAGAATTATTGAAACACCATTTGGAATATCATGATTTATTATACTGAAACACTACAGTAGAATTTCCCCAAATTAACAAATAAATAATAGGAATATTTAAAAGAATATTTTTCAAATACACAAAATTTATCATAAAAAATATAATCTGGTATCTGAGTATAAACCATGCATGGTATTAATCTGGTATCTGAGTATAAACCACGCATGGTATTATATGAAATGCCTAGGCATTCTATAGAATACCTAAATTTCATACTTTGCTGGTAACATATATATTGCTGAGCAATGCATTAAGCCCAAAACTGTCTCTAATAAATGGAGCAAATAGGTTTACAGCTTCCTTAAGAATTTCTTCAATTGTTACAGGGCATGAACTCATTCCATCTCACACCACAACTAATCACCATTCCATAAGAAAAAAAACCAGTTCATTCTACGTCTTCTTTAAACAAACTCCTAGTCATCTGATTGGTGTAAATAGAATTGGGACTTGTCTGTAAAGATAACAGCTCTCGATTGATAAAGTGACCAAACAAGATGTTGATTTGCAGAAAGACATCTTTTTGACTGTTGCCACTCCAGTAGTAGAGGACTTAATGCGGAGCGTCTAGAGACTAGATAACACTCGCATGGTCTTCATCGACATAGTTCACCCGTACAACTACGGACAGTTTGTAGTTAGGATAAGAACCACAGAAGCTGTTAAATAATGGTTTCCTAGAGGTATGGAACATAGAATGTAATACATTCTATGATTATGTGCAGACATTTTGCCTTTCATTAGCCAAAGCATTCCGAGCGAGATCTTCTCGACTTAAAACCATTCTTTTAGAACAAACTATTTTATTAATTAAATAAATTAACTTTTAACATTTAATTAAATAATAACTTACTGAAAAAGTTAAGAGTTATTTGAATGAAAAAAAGATGAATTCCAAATTGTTTAACTTCTTTCTTTATTATCTTAAGAGCCAACAAGCCAACAATACTTGTGTTTTCCTTTACACAAACTGGATTTAATTTATTTAAAAAAAAAAAAAAAAAATCAAATATAAATGTTTGCTTGTTAGGAATAATAAATGTCTGTTTTTATCCTTGAGTTTATATAATACGTATATACTCATAACATTAGCAAGAACAAAAGAATTTTGTTTATGAAACAAGAAACATTTGAAGAAATAAAAAAAACTTGTTGGCATATTAAAGTAACTTTAAATCATGTAAAATTTAATTACCAAAATCTGCTATCATGACATATTTTTTATTATAGCTGTAAGCTTCATAAATGAGTTGAATTAAGGTAAAATAATTATTTAATTTATATATTTTTTCAAGTTTTATATATTTCATCTCTGAGACAAATTTGTAGTTAATTTATTATATTCAATAATAATATTTATAATTAATATTAGGAGAAAGTATTAATGTTAAAAAATTAAAATTGTCTTTTACATTTTTTTTTTATAATAAAGAATGCTGAGAAATAGAATAGCATAATTAAAATCTGGTGTGAATCAGCTTTCTGCTGCAGTGTATACAATTATGTAACTATCATATTTTAATAGTAAGTAAAATAAAATTGATCGGTATTTTTATAGGAGAAAATCGCGAAAACTCAAAAAAAAACTGCTCACTAAAAATGCAAACTTCTGGTTTAGTAATTTTCTTAAAACTCAGAATTTTGGCAAACTATTTATTTCTAATTAATTTTGTTTTGATGGTAGAATTGTATAATCAACTATAAGTTAACACTTTAGAAGAAAACATACCCCCCTTCACTCCTAGAAAATAACTTTACCCGGAGAAATGTTAACAAATTAAAGTTGTAGCACTTTTATATTATGTGCAGTTCACATAATAAGTTTAATGAAAATCGTTGAAGCCGTTTTAGAGAAAATAGCAGAAAACTGAAAATTACTTTTTCCAGTAAAAACTCAGTTCCGTTCATCTGATTTTCTTCAAACTCGGAATTACAACAACATATTTAATATGATTTTTTTTAAATTTTTGCTCTTTAATTGACGAATACTCTAGATAGTTTAAAACATTTTTGCAATTAATTTCATTTTTACTTTCATTTCCACCTTAGTAAGAGGAAGTATTGCAATCGTGTCAAATGTTTGAAATTGAGTATTCACTGGAAATGCTTGTTTTGAGGTCTGCTGAGTATGAAAAAGCTGTTTATAGCGAATGGTCTGATGTATAAACGTATTATATATATATATTTATATATACGTATATATATTTATATATATTTTTATAAACGTATTATATTATATATATATATATAATATGTATGCGTCTACATATATATATGTGCGTATATATATATGCGTCTATCTACGTATATATATATGCGTCTACATATTTTATAAATGCATAATCAGTTACAAAAATAATGCCGATGATCATGCAAGAGAAATTATATTCTATTCTTCTACCAACCCATATTTCAGCAAGTAGATTTATAAACATAAACGGCAACATCCGATATTTTAACAACGGGCTGTGAATATATATAATTTGCAAGAGACTGTTTCACAATTCGTTAAAATAGTGGCTATATATACATCCGCATCCCCCCAAAAATGCAGTATCAAAAATCAATATTATCTATATTGAATATTAAGTGTTGAAACTTAAAATCACTGAGATGTATTCAATAATTAATACTTACCATCTTTACAATCTGAAGTCCTGCTCCCTTGAAATTTTCGTAAGTCTCAAATTAAATTTTTCATATAATAAATAACAAAATAAAAAATAAAGAAATAGTCCCTTTTCAGCTCTAACACTTGTTCATCTACAACAAATTCCTTCTTGCTAACTGAGTTACGTTGTATAAGCTAGCATAATAGTAGTAATTATCAGTGTTACACTTCTTATAATTGGGTGGTTTAACTCACACGAATTGATCAAATAAGTATGCCACAGTTATTTGTCCATTAAAATAATATTGCAAAAGCTCTATGCTAATATTTTGGTAACTGATAATATTTTTGTTTTAAACTAAGTGGGGGAAGGTTGTTTTGGTTGCTGGGTGGGGTTGGATAAATTGTGTATTTGCACCAGTGTAAAGATCAGGAGTAGAGTAGAAGGCCAAGTTGTTGTATAGAATAGTGTTGGTCAAATGATTCTACTTTCGGATCTATTGGTTTCGAATAATAGTTTTAGGATCGGGAACCGATTCCAAAATTTTTTTCTAGTTGTTTCTTCACGAATGTTTAACTTCTGATATTAAAATGACCTTTCCATTCGTTCAAACATCGATTAATTCACTAAATGTTTTAATTTGTAATTAACTTGAACATTAAAAAGTAATTACAGTAAAGTAAAGTAATGCCTATTTTTTCAGGCGGGCTTAACGTCCAACTACCAAATTAGGTGTCGCGGACGGGGGCGGAAGCACCTACTTTACTATTAACATTTTTTAAACAAATATAAAATTTAGTTATACGCTGGACTCGAACTGGGGTCCTCCCACTTACAAGTCCATGCTCATAACCAATACACCAACACCCGCCCCTAACTTGAACATTAAATAACAAAATAGCATTTGAAATTTACATAATAAATAAATATTTTATATCTAGGGTTTTTAACCGTCATAGCATGCATATTTTTGATATTCCTGACCGGTTTCGGATTTTCGTCCATCGTCAGAATAGGGTTATTTAGTTCGTGTAGAACGTTGTCACAATTTAAAATTGCTTGTTATGCACTAAACTTGTTGAAGCAACTTAATTGAGTATCAAAGAATATTTATAAAACTGTATAATTATGGTTCCAAACGGACAATCATTGTTATGAAATTCAGAAAAGAAATAGAAAAATTGATTTCATTTATCATTCAGCCCACTTCATTGATATGGCAAGATCGTTTAACAAGGAAAACTGAATAGATAAAAGTTAGTAAAAAGAAGATTCATCCAAAGTTAATTTAACATTCATCAACATTATTTTAAACCAATCGTGGATAATTATAGCTATAGAGACATTTTCCGTGGTAGCCTGCTTCGTTTTGTGGTCATCGACCGGTTTCGGGCGTTCGCCCATCTTCAGGATGCGTTTTTCAGACAGTGTGCCAACACAGACTCATACAGAGACTTAGCTTCACACTAACTCGAAGCAGGCTACCACGGAAAAATGTCTCTGATGCTTTCCAGCTCTGCGGAACCAACCACCACAACAATTATAGCTATAATTAAACTTGAGACATGTTAAACAGAAGTTTGTTTTTAGATTATGCAATAAGATTTTGATTGTTAACTGCAAGTATAACTTTGGTTTCCGGAGTTAATATAAACTTAAAATATATATCAATTTTAGAGATGCAGAATAATTTAAGGCACTAATAGTATTTTACTTTTCTCTTACTCCTGTTGGAGTGATATTTACTTCATGATGAAAATCAAAGGAAATTGAAATTTTGAATTCCATTCGGGTTCTTCTAGGCAATAAAATTGTTTTTCAGTTACTTTTCTTGTATTTTTGTGTTGTCAAAATCATATTTTTTGACGAGGAAATGGTTATGAGAGCCCGGCGGTTAGGCCTTTGCTTTATTTTTAGCAACCTCTATATTTGTAATCTCTATTTTGTAGTTGTCTTCAAAGTTTTAATACGTTCTATGAAATTTTTTGTTATCCTTTAACAATATATTATAATAATATATAATATATTCAGTAAATCTTACATTTTATATTGATTAAACGTTGTTTTCACTTATTGTTAATTAATGCAATGTTTTGTCGCCACTGTGTTGCATTTTAGAAAAAGGTTTTGAAAAAGATAGAAAACTCAGTTCAAAATGTTGGCGTAATTAACTATTTTCCTTGGAATATCCTCCTCACAAGGCCATTCATTATTATTTATCAACAAATTGAATTTTTTATTTCCATCTAATTTTAACTGTTATATTTCATTGTGTTCGAGTTGTACCAAGAGAGTGCGCTGGTGGTACTTCTAGTTAGTTATCTTTTATTGAGATAAGTAGAATGGGCGCTGTGTCACATCGTTTCAATCTGCTCATGTTTTTTTACTTTCTCTTACTCCTAGTAAGAGGAAGTATTGTAATCGTGCCAAATTTTCGATATCGAGTTTTCACCGAAAATATCAGTTTTGAGGTCCCCTGAGTCCAAAAAAGTGGTTTTTAGCAAATGGTCTGTGTGTGTGTGTGTGTGTATGTATGTATGTGAACAGCATAGCTCAAAAACCGAAAAATCGTAGAAAGTTGAAATTTGATATTCCGTTTAGAGGTCACCATGGGATCTGACTGTACGTTATCTGTAAAAATTCCTCAACCGGAAGTACCACTTTACTAGTTGGATTTTTTACTTTTTTGCGATTTTCTCAAAAATGGCTCCGACGATTTTCTTTAAACTTCAAACATCAACCACACATACAAAGAGCTACAACTTTTATTAGAAACATTTCTCCGGGAAAATGCATTGAAGGGCACTTTTGGGGGAGGGGTGGGGTTAAGTTTCCATCTAAAGTGCTATTTCAGTTTATTAGACAATTCTGCCATCTAAATAATGTTAATTAGAATTAAATATGTTGTTGAAATTCCAAGTTTGAAAAAAATCGGATAACCGGAAGTGCGTTTACTTTACCACTTTACTAAATGATTTATTCACTTTTTCGCAATTTTCTCAAAAATGGCTCTGACGATTTTTTTGAAACTTCGTATATAAACTAAACATGCAAAGATCTACAACTTTTATCTAAAACATTTCTCTGGGAAATTTCTTTTAAGAGCACTTTTAGGGGAGGGGTGGGGTTAGATTTTCATCAAAGTGCTATCCTAGTTCATTATACAATTCTATCATCCAAACATAATTAGTTAGAAATAAATAGATGGCTGAAATTCCGAGTTTCAAGAAAATTAGTAAACCGGAAGTGCGCTTTTACTGAACAGTTTTTTCAGTTTTCGACGAATTTCATTAAATTTGGTACAAACTATAAAATTTATCAATTATCATTTTGAGAACTGGAGTAAGAGAAAGTTGTGTGAGTGTTTCACACCAGATTTTTTTTAAAGGATAAGCTGTTTGTAATAAAGACAAGTTATATCCTAATCGGTGTGTATTTTTTATTGACTTTCCTGAAGGCCACAACAATTAACCCAACTAACTCCAAGTAATAAACAACTCGGTTAAACCAATGAAAATCCCACCAATTTTTAGAAATGATAACGAAAATACAACTATAACAGAAATTATAGGCAAAATAAATCAGAAATAGATCTTTTAAATCTCACTGAGCAAAATAAAATAAAAAATATGTTAAAAAACTTAAAAATGATTAGGGATTTAACTAAATTTTGTAATAACTTACATATATATAATATTATGCAAATCTCGAAAATGAAAAATTATCCGTTATTAGAATAATTAGTTCCTCATACTTGAAGATTTAGGAATACTTGAACAATGAAGTGAAAAACTATACCAATAAAAATGTTGTCAGAGTAGAAATGGAGAAATAACAATCCACGTTACAATATGTCCAATACAAACGATAAAAGAGGAATAATACTTCAGTATTACTATGCTTTATTCCACTATATATGTTAAGGGTCTAATGATTTGTGAGGGCATGTTTATCATCATATGTCTGAAGTAAGTTAATTGTAGGTACTTTTCCGTTAGCCGGGCGCAAGCGAAAAAGTGTTGTTCCGCTAGGGAGCCAAGTCGAAGCGAATGACAAAACAGTCAACGGAATAAAAGTCGAAAACGTTCAACTATAAACAAATATTAATTAATAGTAAGCAAAACAAGTTCAACTATAAACAAATATTAATGAATTGTAAACATTTTCGCTTGCGCCCGGCTAACGGAAAAGTACCTAATTGTATATGAAAAGAATGATTGCCGTGACTTTGCATTAAGCTAGTCTACATTATCGTACTGTTTATCAAATTCTTTTGGTGGTAAAGAACTTCCCCCAACTGGTCGATAACCTTAAAATAAAACAGGCTATCACCACAAGCACAGCACAGCATTAAAGACAATTAAATTTATATTAATGGAGGGGATTAGCTCAGTGATTAGCGCACTACACTCCCATTGGAGGCCCCAGGTTCGAATTCAGCATTGCGCCCTTAGATTTCCTCTTCCAAGGGAGTCTTTACAGCTCACTGTCCGGTAATGGATAGTATGTTACAAAAAAAATGTTATTTTTGCATAAAATTGTACAAAAAAACTAAAAATTATGCAAAATTAAAATTGTCAATCAATGTGCAAATATTCCTAACAATAAATAGTTGAATCTTTTGGTTGAAAAAGGAAATTTTTAGCGATGTGAAGCTAAAATTTGCATTTTCAGAAAATCAACCAACTTCAATGAATGTACGGCATTAAAAATCTTGCCTTGAAATAAGAATCTATATTGCAAATAAAAGTAATCATGAAGACAAAGTTAATAACACTAAGGAATTTAATCCATCGCTGATGAATAAATTCAAAAATTACTAACTTATACAAATCCTAGGACCATCTCCAAATATCGATGAAATATCATCTTGAAGTATTTGGAGCCAACTTTTTTGGATTGAAAACTTCAGGTTCTGGATAATATTTGGGTCCATGTGGAGAACATTCAGACGTATACCTTGCGTCCTTTTTCAATTACTAAACTTCATCTGTTATATAAGTTTTTGAACATTCTCTGAACAGGACATGGGTGAGAGCATATAACCTCATGGTTTGTAAGAAAGAGGAGAACAGAAATTAACGTTAATAATTAGATGTATAATTCATTAAGTAAACCAACCGTTATCATACCTTGGATACATGATTCTAAATATGCCATATCTTCAATAGCCTCATATGTATATCCCCCTGTATTTCTTTAATACCCCTTAAACTTCTTTTCTGACAAGTTCTTGAACATGATTATCACTTACTAGTTCATATATTGTGTACAGCATATTTAAATTATACAAGATTATGCCCGGCAGTAATAAATGCTTAATCAGTCAGTAATTTCTTGGTATGAAAAATTCAAAAAACAAGTTAGAATCAATATAATTTTTGAATTGGTACGAATCAACTCCTCAGAGAGGAATCTTAAGAAGCTTAAACTTGGTATTCCGTTTAGGTACCACTGTTGCATAAGACAAACCGATTTCGGGCAAAATCCATCAACCGAAAGTGTGAGTTTAAATAGAGTGTTTTTTTCTCGAAAACAGTTCTAGCGATTTTCTTTAACTTTTATATTATCTAAACATTAAATGCCTATCACTTTTATCTGAAAAATGTTCCCGCAAAAAATGATTTTGGGAGTACTGGGGGAGTACTAGCGTTATGCATATTCTATGTAAAATGCACCTGCAAAATATTAATATACATTAGAATCCTTGTTTGATTTCCAACTTTAAAGAACTCGACAAACCGAAAGTGCAATTACTTTGCAGCTTTTGATTTTTTTTTGGAATGTTCAAGAAAACGACTGTAACGATTTCCTTAAAACTTAGAATGCTTGCTGTATAGATAGAAACGTATCACTGTTATTTGTAGGATTTTTTTGAAAAAAAAAAAAATATTTTAGAGGGATATAGATAAGTTTAAAATCAAATTTTAATCTAGCTTTGTTGAATAAGATTTTCGAAATCCACATTGATAGTTTGATATAATTTAAATATTTTGTCAGATATATCTGAAGACGCATCCTATCGGAAGAAAGCTATTTTAGTCGGTAGCTGAAAGATATGTGTTTTGGTTTTTAAACTTTGTGGAAAAAACTTACCACTGCGTTTTTCCAGTCCTTGGGGAAGTATCCGATACTTAGTGAACAGCTGCCTGCAAGATTTCAACCAAGAAGTTTTCGGTCCTATATGATGATAAAATTTAATTATTTTATTTCATCAACTCCAGAAAAAATATATTTCCACAGCAATAAAATATAGTGCATCTTTTGGTAAGGTTAATAAGAACATTGAAAAATTTTAATTTGGAAATAACCTTTATAAACATTTACATTTTAATAAGAGAAAAATATAAATAACAATAAGTAAAAACATAAAAAAAATTTTTTATTTATTACAAAATACATCAAAAGAAATCAATATTTTTCTAAACTAATTCAGTTATTCTTAACAGAATAATTTCGGATAACAAAATAATTTTTATTTAACATTCTTTGATGCACAATTGAATTTGTTGCGCACTGTATTTTGATAATTTTAAATTTGTTATTTAAAAAAAAAAATTAAATTATACACATATATATACTTTGGTGGTAATCTAGCCTAATCACACAATAAATATTATATGAATATTTTTTTTGCATTTTAAATAATATATTTTGATTTTTAATTAATTTTTAAAACTAACAGCTACTTTGGTTTATACATTTATTTATTTGGCAAATTAATAAATTTAATAGTAGAATATAAGATTTGATTTCTTTCTGTAATTTCTTAAAAGAAAAGTTTTTTAGAACACTTTTGAGGTAGTAAAAAATAATTGATTCCTGTAAATAAAGTCTATGACAAAATTAATTGACATTGACAAATATAATTTACTCAATTTTACTATATATTTAAAAAGAAATATACAGGGGTAGTCGCTAGAAAAGCGTAAAATTTGAGGGTCAGATGAGATCATGAATGCGTGCTTACTCACTTCTATTTTGATTTGTTTTAGGTTCTATTTGATACCCACATCATGGAAGGAAACAGCTTTCAGACTTTCAAAGGCAAGTGATTATTCTTTTCAAAAGTGAAAATCCGACTTGGGGACTGACAAAATGTCTAGCTGTGTTACCAACATTTTTTTTCAACCATTACAAGGCATCAGTTTAATAATGTTGTTGCAACTTTGAAACGAGAAGGTCCTGAAACAGCTGGTACACGCCAAAAAGGAACGGGTCCAAAGAAACGAATTTCGGACGAGAGGCACGTGCCACAGTGAAAGATTTGGCTGTTTCACCTGTGCGACACGGTGCAATGAACAGACGTCATTTCAGTCAACGAGAAATCGCTCGCCATCACAATATATCGAAAACATCAGTGTTTGATATTCTCAAAGAAAGTCAACTGAAATGCTATCGTCGAATAAAATATAACCTCCTCAGTGAGCGACATTAGGAAATGTGCAAAAACAAGTCGCTTGCACTGATCAATCGCTTTGAACCAGAGTGTCCTTGGAAAAGAGTATGGTTTTCAGACGAACCAAGGTTTTCATTGCGACCGCCTTTGAATAGACAAAATGATCGAATTTACCGAGAAGTGCGTGCAAAAACTGACACACCTGAGGAAGATCTGCTTGTGGAATATGACATTTGCAGCCATCTGTTCTTTGTTATGCTGCAGTTTCATGGAATGGCAAAACGGAGCTTCGATTTCTTAAAGGATATTATCAGAGTCCTGAAGGCAGGAAGAAAAAAACAATAAACCAACAAGTTTATTGCTAAGAGATGTGTCCACAGAAGTTCAGCGATATACGAAATGTAATGGACGACCAAATATGGACATGGCAGCAGGATGGTGCAAGGGCTCACACAGCAACGGCTTCAGTTCAATTTCTTCAGCAATCTACTCCTGATTTCATTGAACCGGAAGATTGGCCCTCCAAAAGTCCAAACTTAAATGTCATGGATTATTGCGTTTGGTTATTAACAGAGCTTTAGAATTGTCGACGTGACATAAACTGTATTGATGATTTGAAAACGAGCTTGGGAAGAGCTTGGAACGATATCTCACAAGTTACCCTTCAAAACGCTACACGAGCTTGGATTTCTAGGTTAAGACGCTGCTCTCCACCTACCGGTGGTGTGCACGGACGACATTTTGAGCATCTATGAGTGTAATATAACATATGCCTTTAAAAAACTTTGTAAAAGTTATTTCTTTGTAAAAATAAATAGCTGTTTGACAAATTTTCCGCTTTTCTAGCGACCACCCTGTATATATATTATATAAGCACCATTATTTTACACACCCACACACCATTTATGCAAATATTGTCTATTTTAAGAGGTGATGACAACATAATTAATTTGAACCATTAATTTTCTATCCAAACTAAATACACTAAAGATTTGATTTATAGTTTCTACAAATCACAGAAAAAAAAAAAAAAAAAAAATACAAGCTGATATATTGGTTAGAAATGTAGTAATATAGTTTAACTAAAATGCAAACAAATCATACAGAGTCCCAGATTTTAAGGAAATCCTATCTTCCAAGACCCTTGGAGTATCTGAGTACTCCAGAAGCTAGTTGATTATGATTTCAATAATTAATTAACTGATTTTAATTCGGCTGTGAAATATGAATCTGTTCAATCAGTCTTCAATGACTGTTTAGCTGTTTTTCTTTGAACATTTCCTTATTTTCATTTTTTTTTCTTTCAGGTTTATTTTTCTGAGACAAAATCTTCTCTACATGGATTTGATCAACTTGTTATCTAACCGGTATTGGATTTACCTCCACCATTATCTATTTTTGTAAATAATGGAAGTCAACTATTCTAAACGGACTTGATGAATCCAAACTCTGATGAAAGTGGATAATCTGAAACCAATCACAATTAATTCCGGATATTATCCATCATTGATCAACCCACCATATATTCAACTATAATAAATATGAATCGGCAAGTTTGAAGAATATTGATCAAATAGGAGGTTGAAGAAAAATTGTATTCTAAGTGGGTGTTTTATTGTATTTCTTAGTAGATTTTTTTTTTTTTAATTGTTTTAACATTCGTTTCTTTGTCTATTTATAAAAAAATAGAAACTTATTTTTCCAATCTCACTCACTCTTATTATTAATATGATTTACTAATGTAATTTAATTTGTCTCCATTAATTGTACTTTTCCTAGAGCAACATTTTTTCTGCGGACGTCAAAGTAAAATGAATTAAATCTTTCATAGTATGAGAATGAAAATAAGTAATCTAAAAGCTATAGCCAGGGAGTGACGCTTAATAATTCAAAGCAAATCAAATCATATTTGTGTATAAAATGGAAAAAACCCTGAACTAGGGCCGAAGTTAACAATACTGAAGATTTATATTTATCTTTAAAAATAGTTTTTTTGTTAAATATGAAACAATAACCAATAAATCTAATAAAGGCTAACTTGAAAAAAATCTCTAAAATTAATATTAAAGGCAAACATTATTGCCTTTTAACCTAAAATTTTGATTATCATTTATAGACAAAATAATATAAATATATATACATATATGTATATAAAAACTTATTTCATGAATTGATTTTTTTTGTGATGTGATATGAAAATGAAAATTCTCCAAAAGAAAATATACATAACTGGCGTAGAGAACTTTTATAAGAAACTTAAGAACTGTTTTAAATAATGTGCTTTCTTCTTATCTACTAAATGTAAATACATAAAAAAAAAATATATATATATATAAAAATATAAGAGTCGTCTAATTAATTGCAAAGATAATATGTCCATTAAATTTCTAAATTGAAATATTGGTTATCATTTGTCGTTTGTCCTAAAAAGGATACCCAAATGTGAAACTGTTGCTAACATCATAATACGACAGTAATTATATTTTTTATTTTCTCTTTAATTATATCTTTCTTTCTTTGGGAAATTTATCTTGATATTTATTTGTTTTAGGTTAACAAATCAAGATGTTAAATAATGGAATTTACTTAAAAATAATTCCTTGCCATGTAGACAAGTTGAAATTGATTTCCTTCAAGAAGGAATAAAGTAATTTCATCGAGCTTAAGATTCCTTGTTTGTTTTTATGTAAACTTATTACTAATGGCACTTCTGCTTTTCCTTATCGTACCTTGTCTATTTTATGTGCCGACATAGGATGAACTAGCCTAGACTTTCGGTAGTCGTCTGGCTTGCCTTGCCGTTCACATTATTCGAACCGACAAATCTTGGTCTTAGCAACAACCAATTATTTTTTTTTTGAAGTAAAAAACAACTTCTATAATTGAAATTAAATGCTAAATAACCAATAAATAAATACTTGTATTAGTGTTCCCAGAATTTATTAAGTTTTACGAAAAAAATATTAGTTATTCCATCGCCTTAGTTCATTTTCCCTGTAATTATTATAAAAGATGTCATAATACTATCGGTTAAGGTAAATGACAAATGCATTTTACATTTTCTAGAAAAAAAAAATTTTAAATAGACATTTCTACCCTTGCAATTGGACGATTCACATATTTTCTCTAAGACGAACAATAAATAAATACTTATTTTAACAAAAAAAATTAATATATTTCTACACTGTTTATTATAAAACAAAATACATTCTAGTTCATAAAATAAAAATAGTTGCGTCTTTATATTGTTTCTATAAATTGTATTTGGGCCTGAGCAATTGTTAGAAAACAGAACAAGCTATCAAAATTATTACTATCTGGAAGTTGTTTAGTATTAATTATTTTAAAAAAATCAACAACAACCCTAGCTGAACTTCAAATCTAAATGATAAGAATATATCCAAAGTTAAATTAAAAAACAAATTAATTTCAAATAGGTTAAATTATAATGTTAAGATTGAAAGATTGATGAAGATTTATTTTAATGGATTATAAATAATTATAATCTTTTTTTTTTAAATAATTTTTAAGACACCACTTACATTCAAGAAACAGATTATTTGTTTTGTTTTTTTTTGGCAAATATTTAATAGATTATTTACAATATATAAATATAAGTTAAAAAAAATATACTTTCCTAATGTCCAGCATCAGGGGACTTAAAACTAACTTTTGGTTTTGAAACACTTTCTTAAATGAGTTATACAAATTTTAATCGAAAGGACATGATTTAATGTGTGTCATTTGGACGCAATATGTTCCTTTTGCTCTGAAAAATACAATATATTTAATAATTGTGAAACAAATATAATTAAAATTATATACATTAATAAATTATAAAATGATACATACGAGTCTGGTGTATGCTCTCCCATTGGTACAGTGAATTCTTCCAATCCTCTAATTCTTTGGCAAGTTTTTGTACAAGGAACGCCTACATGCCTTTTTCCTTCATTAGATATAGTAGCAGCAAAATAACAAGCACTCATGAAGTGGGCACATCGAGCTCTTCCTGGAAAAAATATAAAAGAAATATTAAACAAAAATTAAGAAAATATTGAGGGGAAAAAACATTATTCATATCATAATCAATCACATTACATCGTTCTGTGACATTAAAAAAGATCTTGCAATTAATGTTTAGGAAAGTACTGCCAAGGTGTTAAATTTTCAAAATTGAGATTTTGTTGGAAATACAGCTTTTCTTTTTTCTTCTGGTTGTAAATACATAGTGTGTGTGAAATACTTACAAGACTTTCAAAGTTACCGCAACACTCACAGTATCAATTGATGATTTTTTTTTTTTTTAATAATCTATTTATTTACTCTAATTCAATCCTTGTGTTACTTCAAAAGGGAAAAAGAAAAACAAGAAAAAGTATAGTAAACTTAACATTATTATTATCTATTCAATATCTACAATTCAAATATTATGAAATTTTTCATTATCATTTAGGGAATACGGCCCATAAAACTCATTTTCTGTAGGCGTTTTAAGATAAGAAACTAGTAACTTTTTTCTTTTTTTTATGTTTCTGCAATATAACAAATGTGTATGTTTAAAAATTCTTTCTCCACATCTTCACGACTATCTATATATAAAGCCTTGATAAAGATAGGAAACTCTGTCGAAACGTTCGCATAATTTAATGTTTCTTTCTTGTCCGAACCTCAACAAATTTTTGTTCATAACATAATTCATAAACGGTCAACAAATACTTTTATATCATTTAATAATATCACCATAAGGAGCGCCCCAAACTTCAACAGAAAAAAATGACACCCTTAGCCTAATGAATCTGACATATCTGACCCTTAAATACCCACTTATCAGGCAAAGAACTGCCGATTTCCACGCTGCTTTAACAGAATCAGCAGCGTAGTAATCGGACAAGAAGTATTCTGCTTCTAAATGGATTATAACTGCTAGATAAACGGTTTTAATTTTAACTTTGTTTGTATAAAGGTAGTTCTTCGTGGAAAGATACAAATAAGAGTTTTAGAGGCATTAAGTTTTAATAAGTTAAATAACATCTAATAAACAAACAAAAGGTGAAAATTTATAAAAGATGAAAAACATCAGATCTCTGATTTTAGGGGTTGATATGGCCACTAAAATTCCTGAAATTCCATGTTCTTCGTCATCTACGGTCACTTAATATATTTCTTTCAGATAGACAGCATAGCTTCGTACCGTGCAGCTCTATTGAGACCTAATTTGTATGTCTCACTAAATATATAATAGATTCCTTGAAGAAGGTTCAGATTTAGATGAGATGCTATTTATCTTGATTTTAAGAAGGAATTTTGTTGAGAATAATTCATGATCTTCTACAGGTTTGGATGATCCCAACTTAGTTAAAATAGTTTCTTTCCTATTTAGAGAACAAGATTAGGATTCAAGTTCTCTAATGGAATGGAAATTTCCCCGGACTGATATGGGTAATTTCCGATTCATCAAGGATAGAAAGTTGGTATCTGGCTGATTATCGTTTATGTTAATGATTTGCTTTTTTTTTTATGCTGTTGACTCTAAGTTCTATTTATAATTATTACAAAATAAAGATGACTGGCTATAGAGCAGAGTAAACTAATTGATGTAAATAAATGGTGTTCGGAGAAATGGACTTGTTTATAAATGTTGAATCATCACGTTTCAAAAAAAAATAAAAAAAATTAGAACCACTTAATATTTGAGTAATGAGGAAATTAAGATATTTGTTACTCTTACGGATATTTGTGCTGAACTGTTATAGAGATTTCAAAGGAAAATCATGCAAATATTCAGAATTTCTATGGATGGAAATCACAGATTTTAAAGGCTTTGATAAGGACTGTAACATGCTATGGTTTATTTAAAGCTTTAGAGGTCATCATCGTACACTACTCAGGGCATTGAGAAAATACAAGAACTTCAAAGCAAATTCATCCACTTCTTAAACAAAATTAGACGATTAGCGGATTAAGAGAGATGCCAGAAAGATTTGGTATTTATATTTAAGCTTTTCAATGGTGGCATCTTTGTCCCGAACTATTTTCTTGTGCTCCCCACAAGACTGAGACGGACCCCACGATTTACTTTCATCAGTCTGCAAATACATGATTGTTATCTTGTTTTGTATTTGTAGTATTTGACTACAAAATTCTATGGTCTTATGTGACACATTGAAAAAAAATCTGGTTGAAATAAAATGAAAAAAATCTGGTATGAAACACTCAAACAACTTTCTCTAACTGCAGTTAATACAATTACAACATTCTTTAAACTTGAAATTTTTCTCCTTATTACATTGCAGTCCAGAAGAGACAGCACCAATTAAACAAATTGCAGTAACATTTGAAATTTATCTGAACTGCAGGTAATCAGTTTAATTTATTTAACATTGAACCGGCAGGTAATCAATGTTCTCGTAAAAAAATATTTCTAATAAAAGTGATAGAGTAGATGATTAAAATTATGATCTATTATTCCCCCGGAGACTTCTCGGTACACTGCCGGCTTCAGGGCAAGGTTCTCTCTTTACAGACAACACTGCCTATCCCCGGAGCTCTAGGGGCTTAGGGGAAGAGAGAATATAACGGCAGCACCTAATATAAGTTATATATTTATATATGTGCCCTGTTCCAAGTTTAATGTAAATCTTTATAGCTGTTTTTGAGAAATTTTCAAAAACTCAAAACCACATTTTTAAAGTAGTACATCCTCTTAACGGATCATCTTTAAATTGGAATTCTAACTGCTTTACAGGCGGAGGAATCACACACTATGCTGAAGTGGTATTTTTTTAAAAAAAACTTATATTGCCTCACTACCAGACTCAGAAAATCAGAGTGTGCCAAATCTGGGCTGTGAGCTGCGTTAGGGAGAAGCTCAAAATTCAAATCTTCCATTATTGAGAACGTTTGACGAGAAGTGTGCGGCCTTGCGTAGTCTTGTTGAAGAAATAACCTTTTTCAGTTATCTCAACAGTGATATTTTGCAGCCAAAACGGAGGGTAGAGTTTTAGCCGAGTAGAGTATAGTTTGGATATAATTGCAAGACCGTCAGGAACTAGTAGCGCGGCACGGTACAGCTAGTTGACCCTGATCTAATCCATTGTTTTCGTATGTTCGTTGTTGAAATAAGCCCACTTTTCATCGCAAATAATAATTCATTTGATGAAACGAAAAATCATTCGGATTTTGAAGAAGAGTTTACAGACTTCAACTCGACGGCGGCTTGTTGAGGCAGCGTAAATTGATGTGGATGTTTCGGCAGCTTCTGGAAATTATGGCGGCAGTTCACAGGTGGCAGTTTATGGTTGAAAGGGACACGCCTAATTCCTCTGAATGTTGTCTGATGCGTGCAAGGATCTACCTCTACAGCTGTTGCCAGAAGTGCTGGAATCTAAGGAAGTCCTGGACGAAGGAAATCCTGACTTTCCAAACTCATATCAGCCTCTCTAAATTTTTTGAACCAAATCTGTGCAGCCCGTGATCTGAACAAAGTCTTCCCTCTCTATTTCATTAATTTCGAAAACTGCGTTTTGTGGCAGTAGCCTTTTTTAAAGTAGTGACGCAAATTCGCTCGAATGTCTAGTGAATACTAGGTCATTTCTTAATCGCTCACAAATTGCATAGATCTTTCCACTAGCTAATACAAGCATAAACTGAAAATAAAAGAGGTGCCCAATAAGAAACTTTTGGTAAACTAGTGTTTAGTAAAGTAACTTTTAGAAAAATACTGTTGAGATTAAGAGTCAAAAAAAAAAATATAGCACGAACTTATGTTACATTCCAGTAATATATTATTACTGATTTTAATATGAATGTAGTTGATAGATTTAAAATAGAATTTTTTTTTTTTTTTTTTAGTGTCTATAGTAATTGCCACAATATTACACTATTTCAGAGAAATGATATGCTAAATTAGTAGTTAATTAAACATTTACATAAACAAAAATTAATCTCGATTTTGTCATTTTAGAGTTATTGGAATCATTTTAGAAAAATCTATTATTATATACAGTTTTCATTATTCAAAGAAAATCACATAGTTTAAGGAGATTCAATAAATATAATTATCATTTACCAGAAATTCATAAGTACCTTCATTTTCTTTAATATACAGCAATTAATAAATATTTTACAATCTCGATGTTTATCCATTCGTCAGTAATTTAGAGAAAGTAATAAAACATTAATAACTAATGTTTTTTAAGTTGACTAATTATTACAATTTTACAAATAATTTTAATAAATTATGCTACCAAATAATTTCAATATTAAATATTAAGAATAAAGAGTGTATTACTAAAATTTGATTTCATGCTTTTAAATAACAATTATCTATGAAATTATTCAAATGGAAACCTTGATTTTTGAGTGGTGAACTGGAGTGTGCCAGTATGATAGGAAAGCATGACATGACGCCTACATGTTCTAATTCACTGATTTCAACCCAATACTGTTCAAAATGATTTAGTTAAAATATTTTTGGCAATAATTGTAAAGTCTTATTTATACGAAATAGATTACAATAACTTTAACATTAATTTTTTTATAGATGATATTTTAAATAAATAATGTTAATTTATACTTTTATAACATGGACCCCATAGATGAGGTGTATTTATGGTACTGGATTTGATTCACGGTTTTCACCTTAGATTTTAATTCAGTAATAATATGAGTATAATATATATAATGGAGTTGTTGAGGAGAGAAATTAGGTTTGATTAAATGAACGAGATATGAAGACACTGTTATAATATGGCTATAAGTCATACACAAACTGCACTGGACTTGTAATGATTTTATAGAATAAAAGGTTAGAGTAGAGTTATGACACGATGCGATGTCTATGGTTGAATCTGATAGATAGATGTCTAGATCTCTTACTGGCTTATATACAGGTTCTCCCCACTCTAGCCTGCTTAAGTCAGAGAGTACCAGAAAGAGTACGTTTTCTCTCGGTCGGGCTTGGCTTTCTCTCTTGCCGTTACAAAATGCATTTTAGAGGGGTTCATAGGGAGGGGTGATTTACCTTTATTCAAACACGTCATTTCTATATATACTAATGAATCTTTTTTTTGTTTCGACTTTGAACAGAATCTCCTCTATTTTTCTCTGTCAGCCTAATCACTATCTCTTAGTCCTCTTTCTACCTTGTTTCCAAGACGTTACTTCATGGGCAGATGCCCACTTTTTCTTTTACCTGCGCGATTGTAAAGATACAACTTTTTCGGCCATCTAATCTTCTCTCGTTCACATAATGTACCATCTTCTTATTTTAATTGTATTGAGAATGGGTTCTTTTTCCCAACAATCTCCCTCAAATTGATATCTGTAGATCTTGCATCCTGAAGATTCCCCCAAACTCTGCCACTAAATAATCTTCGTATAATTTGCTCCACCGGGTTCCATTTAGTAGAAACGTTTCATCTTGTAGTTTGTGAATTAGGTACACAAGTGTTTACTTGAAGCCTTCAGATCATTTTTTATCACTTCAACTGGGATATTCCCGGGGCCAGGGACTTTCTCAATCTTTTTATTTCTTTGATTGCAAAGTCTACCTATTCCATGGTAACTTTCCAGGAACTCTGAACATCTCGTTCATTGCCTATTTTAACTTCTTCTACGTTGTGACATTGTGAATTGTGCCAATGTTGGAGCAGGTGACATGTTTAGATGGTCTAAAGATAAATGCATTAAAATGAATGATTCCAAGACGGTTGGTCTGTGCTTCTCAGTTGCTCCAAATGGAAAAGAGTACTCTCCTTTAGTCCAGACTGAATCTGGCAGCATAATCTTCCCACCTTCCATAAAATTTCTTGAACTCCACATTTCTGTAGATCTGCGCTGTAAAGAACACATAGGTTCATTGGCTTCTAAACTAACAAGCATAGTATTTCTCTTAAAAAATTAACCCTAATCCTTTATCTCGAGGCGTTGAAAGTAGTATATTTCGGAAAATTCCAATCGGCGGCTGCCTATAGTATAATGTTTTGGGGTAACAGCCCATTTGCATCAAGAATTTTCCGCATCCATATTATCCAAAGCTATTCGTGCTGTGATTAAAGCAAGGCCCTACGAAAGCTGCTGGGTGCATTTTGAAAATAATAAAACCCTCACGATTCCAGCTCTTTATATCTTTTCCATTTGTTCATGGTTGTACAAAATTAGAAATAATTATAATAATACCTTCAACCATAAGTATAATATTCGGAACCATGACCATTTTTCTTTTCCCCAAGCAAACCACTCGTTTTTCACATCCGCTTATTTATTTATAGGAAGGAAAATATTTAACGTAGTTCCAAAGGAAATTTCATCTTGACCAACAATGAAAGTGTTTAAATCTAAGCTAAAAACTATGCTCTTGGATAGGGTAATAATATGATTTGGATGATTTTCTTATATAAAATTGTTTTGTAAAGAAGTTGTTATTAGTTTATTTAATGTATTGACATGTCTTGTTCATAAAAATGTATGTAGAAACGAAGATTAATAGATTATTATTATGCTTATTCTAGATTTAAAATTTCCAGGTGAAATTTCGGTCTGCCCTTTTTTAGTCAGAGCTGCAAAGTAATCGATTTCAATTTGTAGGCTAATACAATTTACTCCACCTCATCTGTTTGGGGTTTTTAAAATTTTTTTTTTAATATTTTCCAGGCATCTGTTGATTTTTGCCCTGTACTTCCTTAAGAGGAAGTTTTAAAAAAAAAAAAAAAAAAAAATGAAACACACACACAACTTTCTCTTACTCCAGTTCTCAAAATAATAATTGACAAATTTGATAGTTAGTGTACCAAATTTGATGAAATTCGTCGAAAACTGAAAAAAACTGTTCAGTAAAAGCGCACTTCTGGTTTACTAATTTCCTTGAAACTCGGAATTTTGACCATATATTTATTTCTAATTAATTTTCTTTGAATGATAGAATCGTATAATAAACTTTAGAGAAAAACTTGTAGATCTTTGTATATTTAGTTTATATGGGAAGTTTCAAGAAAATCATTGGATCCATTTTTGAGAAAATCGCAAAAAATGGAAAAAATTATTTAGTAAAGTGGTATGTAAAACGCTCTTCCGGTCATCCAATTTTTTTCAAACTCGGAATTTCGACAACATTTTTAATTCCAATTAACATTATTTAGATGACAGAATTGTCTAATAAACTGAAATAGCACTTTGGATAAAAACCTAAACCCACCCCTCCCCCAAATGTGCCCTTAAATGAATTTTCCCAGAGAAATGTTTCAAATAGAAGTTGTAGCTCTTTGTATGTTTAGTTGATATACTAAGTTTAAAGAAAATAATCAGAGCCATTTTTGAGAAAAACGTAAAAAAAAAAACTAGTGAAGTGGTACTTCTGGTTGAGGAATTTTGACAAATAAGGTACTGTCAGATCTCATGGTGATACCTAAACGAAATATCAAGTTTCAACTTTCTACGATATCTCGTTTTTGAGCTATGCTGTTCACATACACACAAACACATAAAGAATATCCGCTAAAAACATTTTTTCGTTTTAAGGGGACACCCAAAACGTGTATTTCCGGCGAAAACTCAATTTCCAAAATCTGGCACGATCACAATACTTCCTCTTCTTAGTAGGCATAAGAGATTATTTAAAAAAAAAATTCGATTTGTTAAAAAATAAATAATCAATCACCTTTTGCAATTTAGTTATTATAAAACATACGTATAATATACATACTTAATCTTCTATTGTGTACTCTACAGTTTGGCTGCCATCGTCCTCCATTTACACAGAAATCAATATGGCCGACTTGAGGATTCTCTCCTAGGAAGCCAGCATTCGTATGGACAACCTGCACTACATGGGCATCATCTCTAGTTAATCTAAATGATGGTCCTCCAAAGCGATCTACCAGCGGTCTAGCTGGATCTAGACCTACATGAAAGCAAGTTAATTATTAAATATTGTTTTTACTGTAAAATATTTAGATAAATCAATATTTAGTTAAACTTTTAAAAATATTTAGATAAATCAGAGATATTTTCCATGATAGCCTGCTTCATTTTGTGGTCATTGACGGCATCGATCGGGCGTTCGCCTATCATCAGGATGTCTCGATAAAACCAAGCGATTGCACAGATTTGCAAAGAGCACAATCAGTTTATCGACTGTTGTGGTTGGGTCCGCAGAGGTGAAAAGCATCAGAGATACATTCCCTAATAACTTGCTTCATTTCGTGTTTGAAACCGGTCGATGATCACAAAATGAAACAGCCTATCACGGAAAATATCACTGATGTATTAAAAGGTGTAAGGGAAATTCGTGTGAGTGTTTCACACCAGATTTATTTTTAGTTAATGTTTATGTAATGCTCATTGTTTTGTTTAATGAAAATTATTAGAATAAATTTTGTAAAACAAAACTCAGCAGGTCGTTTAAAATACGGTTAATATACACAGTACAAACAAGGTTGTACTAACCCCAACAATATTTCATTACATACCCAATACGTACTTAGTAAGGTTACACACACTGTTATATTTGTACTGGACAAGCTTGCACTCCAACAATATTTATACTAAACAGGATATGATCCGTAGCGTTTGTTCAAGGATATTTTTAAAGAAAAACATTAATGATAAGTATGTATTTTAATACTGATAGTTTATTATTTGATCAATATACAATCTGGAAGCTCGCAGTCAAGAACTTATCCATAATTCTTACACTTGGGACTTAAGCTCAGCATGATTAACAGACAAGACGTGAATCGAGATTACAACTATTGCTATGTCTCCTAAATATTATAGCTCTTCTGAATTATGACCTCTGAATACTATTAATCTACTTGACTGACAACGTTGTAATCCAAACTTTGATTTCACTCTATTTGCATCAATTTAAATACATTTCTTCCAAGAAGTAAGCAATCAAATCCAGTACTACAAATTTCATTTGTATCTTTGACCCTTCTAATCTGTTTTATCTGCTTGCTACCTTTTCCTCCAATTTGCAACCCTGGAAATCCACTCTGAAAGCTCAAAAGGCAATACCTTCGTGACAGGCATAATCAAGTATATCTAAAGAATTTTCCCTTCTTTGAATGTATGTGATTATCAACTTTTTTACAGAATTGTTGTCCTAATTTTTACTGAAATAAAACTTGCCCAATTTCAAGGGACAAGATTCAAATTTATACAAATTAGATCCAAAATCTGACCAATCATGTCTGGAATCCAAGTTCCTAGCTTAATAGTTGTTAATGCAGAATTTACAACCCAAAATTTTAAACATTTACCAATTTAAACTTATTTAGTTTTGTCTGTGAAATTTACAACATTTAATACAGCCAAGTCCTTAATGATACCACATTTTCATGCTTTGCTAAAAGAATTCAAGATGCATAGTTTTCCATGGAAGTTCTTTTTGATAGTTTTCATGTGTGTTTGTATTTAGCATAACTTTTCTATTTCTCCTTTAATAATTTATTTGGAACTGTACGATAAATACAATAAGTAAATGTGGTGAATGCTTACAAAACATGAATTATGAAGAATACTCTGTGGTTATTACTTCATGGCGTTGAAGTTAATTTAAAAGATCACGGGGCCACTGACGCTTCAGGCGTCGGGATGGATTATCAGGTAAGGTTTGACTAGCAAGTTGTTGAACCAAAGGATTATGATGATGGTACAGGGAGTTATGGAATCTTTGATAACGAGATTTTTATTAGATCGGACACAAATGGAATGGATAGGTCATTATGTAAAGTTTTATTTGGTGACATAGTTTCATTAGGTAATTTTTCGTAAGATTTTGGACTGTAAGGATTGGATACGGTAAACGTTGGAATGCTTCTAGTCCGTAAGTCCATATTGGTCGTAGTAAAGTTTTGTATAGTGTAAGTTTATTTTTTAATGTAAGTTTAGATCGTTTGTCTAAGAGTCTTGAAAGGATAAGAAATCCTCTATTAGTTTCCCATCCTTTTCAGTCTGGTATGGGGGTTCCAGATTAGCCGTTTATCCATTATGCATAACCCAACACAGCATTCTCTGTCAGCAGTAAGTAGGAAGGTGTTATTTAAACAGCAGGAAGTGGTAATGAGGAAGTGTAAACGTGGTGTGAATACATTTCTTTTCATTAACTTTTATCTTCCATTTTTTGCACCACTATTCTATTAAGGAAAGATGATCTTGAAGATAACTGACGGCAATAGTAGGTTCGGTTTGGGAGGAAAGTATGACAGTATCTTCAGCGAAGGTTGATGTTACTGTATTAGGAAGTAGGGGAAGGTCAGCAGTGTATATTGTGTATAAAATTGGACCTAGGATACTACCTTGCGGTACTCCAGCTTTCACAGGAAAATAAGGAGAAAAGGTAGAACCCTGAGAGACTTGGCAAAACCGGTCACTCAGTTACGATTTAAGAATAAGGAAATAGGGAAATGCTAGGATGCCTTTGAGTTTCCACAAGCATAACTTAAAAACGAAAAATGGCAGCAATTTCGAATGGACCTAACCAGACCTCACCTTAAGTTCACTGTATTTCTTACTACCTCAAACTCGTAGAGAGAGCAAACCAAGGAGTGCATCTGGATACTGGAAGGATAAGGTTAAAAGAGAATAGGGGCCTGTTTATAAAGGATTCCTGATCAATCACTCATTAACATGATGGTAATGAATCATTCAAACGCTTTACCGTCAACATTCAACTTACTCCGTTCTCACACCGTCACTATGCCAGTTAATCTGTCACTCTCTCACGCTACCATAGACCACTCTAAAATATTACAGTGTAAAGTTCTTGCAGTGTTTGTTATTCGCACTTAATACCAACCTAAGTTTAACTTTGCTCAATCTAACATCATTTCTTTATTGTCTAGATTACTCAATATAATATAGGATCCAATAAGAATAAACAAAAAAAAAAACAACACAGGAAACTAAGTTGCCTTCTTTACAACACGACATATGCCTATCATTTTACTGAAAAATAATTACTTTAAAGTGAAATGGGACACGTGAGAATATGACATTAACATAATTATAAAAAAAACCTACATTCACTTCAACTTCATTTTCACATTTTCTTTTATTCTTAATTTAACTTTCTCCTAATTTTTTATATTTTAATTTTTTACAAAAGAGTTCAATTTTACAAATGATTTTGTAATATATAGTGAGTGCATCTACTTATACTATCTTCTACTATCTACGTATTTATGATTTATATAAAACACCCATTATTTGTTTTTGTACGATGGGTGATAGCATAATAAATAAATAAAAAATCTGATGTGAAACACTCGCACAACTTTCTCTTACTCTAATTTGTAGAACTTAATCAAGTAATTTTCTTTAAAATTGCAACTTCATAATATTTAGTTGGACTGGTCATAAAAATGGTGGTGGATATTTTACTTGTATATCTGAGCAACCTCATATGGAGCAGTCTAAAGGTCAAAATCAAAAAAGCTTGTGCAAATTTAAATTTAAACTAAACGATTCCCCTTCCCAATACCCTTTAAAATATTTTATTTTTCAGAAAAACGTTACAAATAAAAGTGATACGTTTCTATGTGTGCAGCAAACATTCCAAGTTTAAAGAAAATCATTGTAATCATTGAAGAAAAAATCCAAAAAAACGAAACTCAAAAACCTATTCTGTACAATAAATACAGGGGGGAAAAATTAAATAAAAATATATATTGCGGTGAGATATATCGGGTGGGATCTGTTTAATAAAAAAACAGCAAAAATTAAATATATAAATTGAGTGAAAATATTGAGTAGACTGTATATAATATAATATAATTGATGAGCAAAATGAGAAATTAAAATATTAAAAATGAATATACAAATTAATTAAATTTAAAACGGGTAACAAATATTATTTATAATCACTTTCAATGAGCCAAAGGAATGGCGCTTGCCTAGAAATGCAGAATTTGCCCTTAGCCCATATCGGGGAAAAGGGGAGATGAAGAAATAGGAATAAGGAAATAATTCTTATGTGTTTCCAAGTCTTGTTGAGTCTTTACCAATGCACTGCTACTTGGCTGATGATCGTAGATAATAATTAAACGGGTTCCCAGAAGCTGCACGGCAAAAAACCGGAAGTAACAACCATGTCATAATAAGTCCATGGAGGCCGAGAGAGCCAGCACCGCTTAATCAACGCAAGGACCAGTTTATTAACCCTAAACCCCATGGCGCAACAGCCCATGAAAGACCAAGGCTTACCAGACGGCGATTTAAATAGGGGGGGGGGGGAGTGTGTGTTGTAAGCATGCCGCAGTTCCCATGCCGTTTACCTAGGGGCGTTATTAACTGTAGCTTTCCACTTTTTATCACTATGCTCTGGGTCATCACCGACTTTGCCCTTACGGGAATCGAACCCTGAAATCTCGCACAAAAGGCGAGAACGCTAGCCACCTAGACCACGCGTGAGGACAGTTTTGTTAACACTACCCAGGAAAGCCAGAAGTAATTGTAAACTTGGGTTTTCACTATTAAGGGCAATCAATCGAACTGATATGAATTGTATAAACAGATTTACTACTGCACAACAATTTACTCCAACAAGCGTTAGATAGCGACTGACTGAGAAAGAGAATTCATAGGTTACCCCCTCTCTACACTTAGGACAAAGCCTAACGGATTAGTAAGTTGTTATCAAGGCAGTAACAATACCCTCCTTGAAATAAAATTATTGTACGCTGTTGGCGGCAAATTTAAATTTATATTAAATACCAAACATAATTCCGTAAAGAGATTTTCTTCAAATTTAAAATTCAATCAATATTTCCAATATATATTAAAATAATATATATGTGGTAAACCATATATATATATATAATACGGAAGTGATACTTTAGAGGAAAGCATAACGCTACCGTTCCTTCAGAAACCTTTAAAACCCAAATTTTCTCGGGAATATACGAGTATGTTTCAAATAAAAGTAATTATGTAAATATAGGTACATTCTTATATTCTGTCACCTTTAATTCATGTTTTATAAAATTGCTCTCAATAATTGTATACGAAATTAAAAAAAAACAAAAAAAAACACACACACACAAAACAAACCAAAAATTTGTATAAACAGTATATTCAAATACAGCTGATTAAATTAGGTGAAGAAGAATTAAATGAGAATGAAATGCCGATGGAAGTGAAAGTATTACGAGGTCTAGTGCGCTTGGACAAGTTCAAGGCAACTCAACCATTATATTCACGTATGTAGTAAGTAAAACTGGCACACATGGCCTTTGTAAACTGGAACTTGCAATTTTCTCCTGGGCTTTGCAATTTTTAAATATTACTAACAGATAAATAAAACACATCTTTTTATATTTTTATTTATTTTTTATATTTACATACAACTACAGTATTTTTACTTTCTCTTACTCCCTAGTAAGAGGAAGTATTGTAATCGTGTCAAATTTTCGATATCGAGTTTTCACTGGAAGTATCCGTTTTGAGGTGCCCTGAGTCCAAAAAAGTGGTTTTTTAGCAAATGGTCCTTTTGTGTGTGTGTGTGTATGTATGTGAACAGCATAGCTCAAAAACGAAAAACCGTAAAAAGTTGAAACTTGATATTCCGTCTTCTAGGTATCACCATGGCATCTGACAGTGGGTCATCTGTCAAAATTCCTCAACCGGAAGTTACCACTTTACTCGTTGTTTTTTTTACTTTTTTGCAATTTTCTTAAAAATGATTCCAACGATTTTCTTCAAACTTGGTGTATCAACTACACATACAAAGAGCTACAACTTTTATTTGAAACATTTCTCTGAGAAAATTCATTTAAGGGCAGTTATGGGGGAGGGGTGGGGTAGGTTTCATTTAAAGTGCTATATCAGTTTATTAAACAATTCTATCATCTAAAATAATGTTAATTAGAATTAAATATGTTGTTGAAATTCCGAGTTTGATAAAAATCGAATGACCGTAAGTGCGTTTACTTTACCACTTTACTAAATGAGTTTTTTCACTTTTTCGCAATTTTCTTAAAAATGGCTCCGTCGATTTTCTTTAAACTTATAATATTAACTACTCATACAAAGAGCTACAACTTTTATCCAAAACATTTCTCTAGGAAAATTCATTTAATGGCACTTTTAGGGGAGGTGTGGGGTTATGTTTTTCTCTTAAGTGCGATCATAGTTGATTATACAATTCTATCATCCAAACAAAATTAATTAGAAATAAATGGATGGCCTAAATTCAGAGTTTCCAGGAAATTAGTTAACCGGAAGTGCGCGTTTACTGAAAGGGGTTTTTTCAGTTTTCGTCGTATTTGAATTAATTTGGTACACAAACTATAAAATTTGTCAATTATAATTTTGATAACTGGAGTAAGAGAAAGTTGTGTGAGTGTTTCACACGAGATTTTTTTTTGTGTGAAAGTATTTATAATATACTAGTAAAATTAAAAAATAATTAGTCTCTACTTACCAATAATTTTATGCATCTTATAAGACAGATGATTACTAATCATTCCACAGATATGCGCTCCAAGTGAATGTCCTACGCATACAGTTTTTTCAGCTTGCGCACCATGATATGTTAAATATGAATAGAATTGTGCTGAACATTGCGCCACGATTCTTGTATTGCTTATTGAACTAAGGTAGCATGGAAATCTAGATATTGGTTCCCAATCTACGGTGAATACATTGTAGTCTCCTCTTCTTAGATAGGCTGCAAATGTAGAACAAACATTATATTATAATAAAATAAAACTGAAAATGAGTTTCCCAAGTTCAGACCGCGACAGTGGTTCGCTAAATACCGACATTTCGCCCATGTTGCAATAAGCCTCTTCAGGGTCGTTACAGTTTGAAAGCCAGTAATACAATGGACCTTGATTGAAAAAAGGAGCATGACTCCTTCCTCCTAATGAAGTGGCTCATTGCAACGTGGGCGAAACGCGGGTTTTTAGCGAACCACTGTCGCAATCTGAACCCGGAAACTAGAAATGTTTTGCATAAAAATGGCCGCAGAAACCTAAGAATTATAAAATTCACAAATTTTCTTTAAGCTTTGCATTTTTTTTTTTTTTTTAAATAAATATGAAAGGGTGCAAGTTACATTGCTGGTCCAGAAGAGAGCGTTAATCGCATTCAAGGAGGAATTCAACGTTTTGAAATATGACAACACAAATTTCTCCTAGAACCCCTAAAAATCAGCTGTTTCAGCAAATACTTTTAAATAAACGTTAATAGAATTTCATCTGTGCAGTCAAAGATTTAAAGTTTAATAGGCAACAGTACCATACTTTGGAGAAAAGCATAACGCTACAATCCCTAAATAAAGGGAAAACTGAAAATAACACTCAGCAAAATTGGCACTTTCGGTTGACGAATTGTCCAACATCTTCGTGTTAGATGCGTTGATAGCAACTAAATGATATACCAAGTTTGAGCTACCTATGATTTCATGTTTTTGAAATATTATTTTGTTCATACACACAGACAATTCGCTAGAAAGATTTTTCGCAACATGATCGCAATACATTCTGTAATCAGTAGTAGATTGTAGATTGTTGTAAGGGATTATCGCACTGCGACGTGAAAGATCTATTTTGTCCCTCGCAGCCTTCTCAATGCACTGCCGGCCTCCAAGCAGTGTTCTTTAGCTATAGACAACACTGTTCTTCACCGTACAGTGAGTTGTAGAGGCTCCTAGGAAGAGAAAATCTAATCTGGGACCCCCGCGTTGCTAGTCCAGCACGCTATCACTGAGCTAATCCCTTCCTTCTTCCTTGGCTTAGGCCAATTAACTAGGGACGGAGACCCTAGTTTGTATACTGCGTTTGTCCTTGTCTATAAAGTGTAGAGTGTATGTAGTTTAAGTGTATCGTGTACTGCTCTGACAGAAGTTCATGGAGTACTGAGCTGTGGTAACCCATGGGATCGCTATTTTACAAGCATGCAACAGATACCCCCCTTGCGGGCATTATCAGTAGTATGAGAAAATAAAAACTAGAGTATAATTTAATTTCAAGGTCAAATCAATATTACTGTTCTTAGAAAACATAAGATCATAATATTTGGTTTGATCCCATATTTTGAAACAACTCAGAGATTCATGGAGTTCTGAATTTTTGCCAATCCTTGGCAATCTGAGCCTCAGTGAGCCTTTTGAGCTCTGTAACGACCCAATCTATTTTTTGATTCATTATCTCTGAACCTTTAAAAGGCGTGGGACCCATAAAGATTGAGTGAGCCTACTTCGCCAATGATAATCCGTCATTGAAAATGTGTTGCACAAATGTGTAGTTTAATTCCCCCCCTCCCTTATTTTGATTAAACCCTATGGCGCGATAGTCCATGAAGAAGCAAGGCTTGCCAGACGGCGATTTGAATAGGGGGGCGTGTGGTAAGCACACCGCAGTTCCCAAGCCGTTTAGTTCCGGCCTTCGCTACCTAGAGCGCTACTAACTGTAGCTTCCCATTTTTTATCACGATGCTGCTGGGTCAACAATGACTTTGCCCTCACGGGAATCAAACCCTAAATTCTTGCACGAAAGGCGAGTGCGCTAGCCACTAGACCAAAGCATGAGGACCTTTTATTTAGATTAGCGGACAGAATTTCAAGAATGCCATAAGAGATATTAGTTATGAATGTTTTTCGAATCAGATATTTTTTTTGACTTGTTTTTGTTTTATTTAGATTATTTTTGGGCCAAAAAAAAAATTGAGTGTATTCCACTCAGCGTCTTTTTTGAATGGCCTCGTTTACCATGGTAGATTACATAATCATTATTTACAATATTAAAAAAAAAGAAAAAAGAAATAAGAACTAAAGTTACCACATGTTCCCAGTTAAGAAAATAAGACTTCAACTTTGCTAAACTTCGGTTATTTATAATATAGTTTTTTTGAGATTATTAATGTTGAAATGATTAAGAAAATTATATATACCGTTGGAACCAAATAATATCAATGGGGCTTGCCTTGTGGTTGATTTATAATTTTTAGTTACCCACTTCTATATAAGAAGATATAAAGCTTCCTCTTCTGTGTTGTATTATAAAATATAGATAATAATTTTGACCTGAAATTATATCTCTTCACATTTAAACCTATGATAATTTACAATCAAATGGCAAACTTTCTTGTTTTTTAGCCATGTGCACGCTCTATCGTCCAGTTGGTGTTAGTGAAAGTTTTGTATGTACCAACATAATAATAATAATAAATAAGAAAAGAGATAGAAATATGTATAATGATCAAGTGCGTCGTGGTTTTTATTTTTTTATTTATTTTTACCAATAAGATTAAAAAAAAAGAAAAGAATAAAGTAAAAATATGTTGAAGTAAAGGTTTGTTTGTTTATTTTTGGATGGAGTTGAGATTGTTTATTATGTTCGATTGTCTTGATTGAGGTTTCCTTACAACAACACAGAGCAATTTACTGCCATTTTAGCACTATCCTATATGTGAGTGTGTCTTATTATATTATATATATTTGTGTGTCTGTTTGTTTGTATGTGTTTGAATGAATGAATGAATGAGAAAATGATATTGCTGAAAGCTCAAAAATGATATTCAGTTTTTCTGAACAACAATCACGATCAAAAATCCATAACCGGAAAATCGAACTTATTAAGCGATATTTTGGAATGTTTAAGTTTAACCCTATACATTGCCATTTTATTTTTAATACGATTCAATAATATGTAATCCGTCAGTATTTTTATGAATGTGTAACGGCAAAAGAGAGAACACAAGCCCGACCAAGAGAAAACAGACTCTCTCTGGTACTCTCTGACTAAGCAGGCTACAGTGGGGAAAACCTGTATATAAGCCAGTGAGAGATCTAGACATCATCTATCTATCTATAAAATCATTACAAGTCCAGTGCAGTTTGTGTAAGCTTATAGTTATAAATGAAAATGTAGAAAAAAAACGGAAATAATTTCAGTAAAAATGAACTTCCGGTCCCCTGAGTTCTTCAAAATTTAAATTTTTTTTTCAATATATTTCATCATCAATGACTCATATCTTTACTCCCACCCTTTATTCTATAATATAATTACAAGTCCAGTGCAGTTTGTGTAAACTTATAGCCATATTAATAACAGTGTCTTCATTATCTCGTCTAATTAATCAATCCCAATTTCTCTCCTCATCAACTCCATTATAAATGAAAATGTAGAAAAAAAACGGAAATAATTTCAGTAAAAATGAACTTCCGGTCCCCTGAGTTCTTCAAAATTTAAATTTTTTTTTCAATATATTTCATCATCAATGACTCTACAGACCACTAATGAGCTTTGGTCTCCTCTTTCAAAAATTTTTTCCAGCTTTCTCCGTTTTTGTGCTACTGTCCGCCAATTCCTGATTCCCAAAATGTGGAAGCTGCATTTCTACTCTGACCATCAGCCTTCCCACTCGCCTCTTTCCATGTATACATTCTTTTTCGGCTCTCCCCACAGATAGCACCCTCTTCCATTCTTATTACATGTCCCGCCCACTATAGCCTGCTCAAGCTAATCACTTTCAGCTTCGTCTGGTTAGATCTCCTTCTCCAAACATCGTTCTCACGAACTGCGCCATATATTCCATGGAGAACTTTTCTTTCGAAGATCAGCAGATCTTCTTCATCCTTTTTTTTGAGAGAGAGTCCAGCTCTCCGAGCCATATGTTAAAACAGGCCCTTATTAGGATTTTATAAATAACGGACTTTGTACTTCTAGAAATAAGGTTGCTCCTTAAGTATTTTTGGAGGCCAACATATTTAATTATAATTAATATTATTCATATAATAGAACAGCTATAATAGCATTTTAGAGGAAAACATAACTCCCCTCTCCGTCTCAAAAACCATCTTAAATGAATTTTTTTCGGTACAATGTTACAAAATAAAAGTTCTAGCTCTTTGTAAGTATATAATCGATGCACTAAGTTTGAAAAAAATTGGTGAAAGTCGCTTTTAAGAAAATATCAGAAAATTCAAAAAAAACTTCAATAGAAATGGACTTCTGGGTTGGTTAACCGACTTTCTTCTAACTCGGAATATTAGCAACGTATTTAATAGTATTTAGATGATCCAATAATATAATAAATTGAAATAAAGAGACAAATATGACCCCCAACTCTCCTCCCAAAAGCTCTTCTAACTCGGCTTCAAATAAAGAGCTGTAACTTTTATTTACAACACTTTTTATTTGGTATAGTATGTTTTCCTCAAAAGCGTTATATCAGTATATTATATAATCATTCTTTCATGTTCAAACTTTCGTGTTAAAAGAAAATTTTGTTTACCGGAAGTGCACAGTTTTTTTTGCGGTTTTCCCCATAAAGACCCCAACAAGTTTCATTAAACTTGTTATGCTAATCGTTCATTCAGAGAACTATCACATTTGACATTTTATCCATCACCATTAAAAATTATAAAAAGCGTCAATATTTTGACCTATAAATTTACAATGGATGTAGGTTGTTGAGAAATTTGGTTAAGTTTAAATAAAACAAAATTTACTTCGCCAACGTTTCGTCTTATTAGGACAACATCATTTGGGCTACAAAATAACAAATATCAATGACTAATAAAAAAAAAAAAACCACAAACACACACTCCCTTTTAATGATATAAAAACCATGAAAATGTCAACAATAATAATTTTATTTATGTATACTTGTATAACTGTAAAACATAATTCCACAATTAACAAATTTAAATTACATAAAAAAAAATTCCAATACCTACCTCTAAACAGCTGTTAGAGAAGGTAAACAAACAAAAAACAGATACCTAAAATAACCTTATGCACAATAAACCTGTCAGAGCAAATTTATCAAGTTCATGTAGAGAATTCACTTCAACGTAATGTTTCTGTTGGTTTGTTGATTGTACATATATACAACGAACTTACATTATACAATTTTGTATTATACATTATGTTACGTAGTGAACACTCTAAACGAACTTAGTGAATTTGCTCTGATGATGGATGAAAATCCGAAACCGGTCAGGACAAAAAAAAAATGAATATGCATGCTACGACGGATAAAATGCCAGATATTATCCAGCATTGCGGACCTATCCACATTATTTAACTATCACTTTTGTCTGAAAGAGTTTTCCTGAGCAAATTGATTTTGAGATATTCTAAAATAGGGGGGGGTGGGGTGGAAGTTTGTGCTCTCCCCCCCAAAACAATTTGATGAGCGCTAAACATGTAGTAAAAATCATAATTATTGTGGTTTGTTCAGCAGAGATGGAAAGCATCAGAGATATTTTTCTTGATAGCCTGATTCTTTTTGTAGTCATTCGGTCGATCGCCCAATCATCAGGATGTTTTTGTCAAAACAGTATATTATAACATAGACATGCACAGAGCAGTAGTGTGCTAACTAAATACAGAGTGTATATGTAACTAAAACCAGTATATCAACTAAAGTTACTCTATGCAAATCTATGTTATTACACACTGTTTTGACAAAACATCCTGATGATGGGCGAACGCCCGAAACCAGTCGATGACAACAAAAAGAAGTAGGCCATCATGGAAAATATCTCTGATGTAAAAATTATAAGCTTGTCAATTTACTGAGTAAATTAAATCGAACTGGTCGATCATAATTTATTGCTTTGGAAACTAGAAGCATACGGTATTACTGATGCATTGCTAGTCTGGTTTCATAGCTTTGTAAACAATCGCCAATAAAGAGTCAGAATTAAATCTATCTATTCTTTCAAATTTAATGTCTCTTCTGGGATACTACAAGGTTCACAACTTAGTCCGATTTTATTTCTTCTCTATATAAATGATTTATCCTCTTCCCTACAATCAGTTCGGTTTCTCATGTTTGTAGATGACGTAAAACTATTTCTTTCAGTACTCAATATTGATGATTGTATCAGTCTACAAAACTCACTTATCACCCTTCACGATTGGTGCAGGCAAAATAATATGTTATTAAACATAAATAAATGCTCTGTTATTACTTATTCTCGGAAAAATCAATAACATATTCTTCGATTACAATATGAATAATTCTCTGTTAGCAAGATTATCGTCTGCTAAAGATCTAGGAGTATGGCTGGATAATAAGTTGACATTCAATCTTCATATAGATACCATTTGCAAACGAGCTTATAAATTGCTGGGGTTCATATATAGATCTCGTGATTTCACTAATATGGCTCCAATAATATATCTTTATTGTTTCATTGTTTGTCCTGTACTTGAATATGCTAATTGTATTTGATCTCCATATATGATTACTACGAGTAATCTTAGTATGATTGACAAAATACCAACAAAATTCTTAAAACTAGTTCATTTCCGTTGTGGATATCCTAAAAAAAAATTCTATAAATCTGGCTTCACTAGACGAACGAAGAACACAATTGCTGATTTACTTTTTCTACATGGCCTCCTCAATAATAATATAGATTCTTCAGAACTATTATCCTTTTTCAGTTTCAAGGTCCCATCCGTTTCTACACGTAACACTCGTTTATTTTATCAACACTTCTTTCACTCTAACTACATCTTTCACACACCAGTCAATAGAATGATGTACCTAGCAAACAGTCTTCCTGAGAATGTTGACCTAAACAATATAACAAAAACTAAATTAAAGAAAATTCTAAGTTCTCTAGAGATTAAGCTGAATAGAATATAATTTTATTTGCCAAAAATTGATTCTTGTTCAAATGTTTTGCTACAATTACTCCTGTCTATTATTCTCCTTTGCAAAATATTATAAGCAATTACTTAAATACCTACACCGTTAAAATGCAAATAAATAAGTAGAAAATAAATACCACACAGATAGCAAATTAATTCACTAGATGGTTATTTGTTATGATAAGTTCACAATTTTTTCTAAATAAACCAAATAAAAGAATATTTGATTTAAGTTTATCAATATTATCAATAATCAGAATATTTTCAATATTTATCTGTGGATTAAAATCTTGTATATAAGGTTGCAAGTATCTCTGCCTGGGACTTTTGAGTTTTGGGCACTTCAAAAATACATGTTGGAGACTGTTGGTTATGAATTCATTGCAGACAGGGCATATTTTATTTTCTTGACTGTTATATATGGTAGTGTTAAGGTTTGATTATGTGTATAAAGATTGATGATGTTGGGTTTTCATACTCTGAGGCGGCTTATAATCCTTAGTTTTTTTTAACTGGATCTCAAATAGTTTGCTGGTTCATTAATATTGAAGCTACTAATTGTCCCTTAGATAGAATTGCTCGAGAGATTAAGTACCATAATATTAAATGAAATCTATTCACGTCTAATTTTCACATAATATAAACTTGATTTATTGTATGTTTTTTATTTTATATTTATGTTGTTATTTTATATATTTAGCATAAGATTTTCTGCAATTTATCTTATCTTATTATTGTTGTTATTTCATATTCTTAGTTCTTATTAGAAAATATTTTATTTTTGTATTACTTTCTTCTCTTCAAGCAAGTGCAGTTATTGATTGTTTAATGTATTTTATTACTATGTAAAATGGGCATTGCCCGTATATATAAATAAATAAATAAATTAATTAATTGCAGTATGAGAAAATCGTGTTAGTTTCATATCGCTTAAGGTTTATTGAGTTTGAGTGTTATTGTAATCCAGGAATCCACTCGAAAAGTTAAAGAGTTCACATGCTGGACAATATCTGAGAATATATCTATCACAGCAGCATGTTTCTTTTAGTTGCTTTGACTTTCTATTACAACAATATTTTTCACCTCCTTAAAGAAAGTCGCCCATCAATAAATTCATTCACGTTTATTTTATTTACTCTTTCATCTATCCTCCATCTTTATATCTGTAACCAGTTTTAAATGTTTTTTTTTTTTTTTTAAACTCTTCCTACTAAAACATTATAACTAAAACATTAACCTCCTCCGAAACCTTTAACTCGTCTACCTTTCCTTTCATAGGTATCGTCTTCTTTTAATTTTCATTTTTTTCTATCAATTTTATTAAGTTACTTCAGTTACTGCTAATAAAGAAAGTATTGTAATCGTGTCTAATTTTCAATATCAAGATTTCACCGCAAATATAACTTTTGAGGCTCCTGACTCCCAAGAAAAAAGTGGTTTTTAGGTCTATGAGTGTGTCTGTGTATTTATGTATGTCAGCTCAAAAAAGGGAAAGAGTTTATTCTTAGCTAACAAGAATTTATCTGTTAAAATTCCTTAACCGGAAGTACTACTTTACTGAATGTTCTTTTTTTTGTTGCGATTTTCTCGAAAATGGCTCGAAATGATTTTCCTGCAAAGCACTACAACTTCTTTTCGAATTATTTTCTCTAAGAAAATTTATTTAAGGGAACTTGTGAGAGGAGGGTTTTTTGGGGTTATGTTTTCCTCTAGAGTGCTATTTCAATTTTGTTATATTATTGTATCATCTAAATACTATTCTGAAAAAAACCTATTCAGCAAAAACGCACTTCCGGTTTACTACTTCCGGTTCTGGCTATCAATTTATTTACTAATTAATTTTTTTTCTAGATGGTAGAATTGTATAATCAACTAAGATAGCACTTTAAAGGCAAAGATAATCCTACCCCCCCCAAACCCCCTTAAATGAGTTTACCCGGAGAAATGTTTCAAATAAAAGTTGTAATTCTTTATTTGTGCAATTCACATGGCTAGTAGTTTAAAGAAAATCGTTGGGGGGCCGTTTTAAAGCGAAAATAGCAAAAAACGGCAAAATATTTTTCAGAAAAAACCACTTCCGGTCATCCGATGTTTTTCAAATTCAGAATTTCAACAACATATTTAATTCTAATTAATATTATTTAGATAAAGGAATTGTATAATAAACTGAAATAGCACTTTAGTGGAAAACAAATTGTAGATCTTTTTATGTGTAGTTAATATACCAAGTTTGAAGAAAATCGTTGGAGCCATTTTTGACAAAATCGCAAAAATGTGCCAAAAAAAAAAAAACATTCAATAAAGTGGTACGTCCGGTTGAAGAATTTTTGACAGATAACGGTATTGTCGGATCCCTTGGTGATACTTAAATGGAATATCAAGTTTGAACTAACTGCGATTTTTTTTTTTTTTTTTTGAGCTATGCTGTTCACATAACACTTTTTTGGACCTCAGGAGACCTCAAAACGGATATTTACTGTGAAAACTCGAAAATTTAACACGATTACAATAATTCCTCTTTACTAGGAGGAGTAAGAAAGTAAAAAATATGAAAAGTAATACTCACAAAAAAAAAAAATAATTCTAGCGATGAAAAGAAACACTCGAACAATAATTATTCTAATAAGATATTCTGTGCCCTGAAATTACTTGACTCTTACTTCCTTTAAAGAAAGTATACCGTTTGTAATAATATTCTTTCAGCGTGTATTTTCCTTTTTTTTCTTAAAATATCAATGAAAGTCTAAATATATAAACATTAGACATTCATATTTATTCTTTCCTCTATCTTATTATGATTTAATTATTTTGACGTATAAAATTATTCTTTTCTTTTTAATTTTACTTGACATTCTAAATGAGATTATGTTTACTATTATGATTATATAAGACATATATTTTCTCAGCTCACATGATTATTATAATAAACAAAATAAATTAATTTAACATTATAATTCTTTAATAATAATAATAATACAATAACAAAATTCCCATAACAATTCTTGATCCTAAATACTTTTAGTCTTTTTCTATTTATTAAACTTTTATTATTATTATTAAATAAGAATTGTTAAACAATTTTTACATTGCATCAATTTCCTTAGAAGCTTGTTGTTTCCGTTCCCAAGTTAATATCATTTCCTTTTTCAGGTAATACTATTTCCTTCAATAATAATATTGATCCAAAACTTTCCGTCTTTGAAGAGAGAGACAAAGGACTATACATTATTCAATTCTAACATTATTTAAACTTATGTAATAATATATAATATATATTATTCTTTTAATAAAATGTGTGTAAAAATGCGCCAGAATTAATGTGAGAAATATAATAATATCCTGTGTTTTTTTTTTTAAATATCACATTATTTCCTTCACATGGGTAATTGGACATTTCCTTATTTTATTTTACTTTCTTTGTACAGCTCCGAAAATTCCATAAACAGATTGCCATAGTAACTTCAGTTTTGCGTCTCTCTCTTCTAATATTATAGGGATTTTAAAAATGAAGATTTTTTCAATAAAATAGGGACCCTGAAAAAATTTTTCGTTTAAAACATTTGTGTTTGTTTCCGGTTTGAGATAGCGTCAATGGTTTGTAGGATTTGAATGAACCTCTTCTCGTTCATTGTCTTTATAGGTATTTCTCAAAGTGTAATGACCCTGCAATATGGTCATTGTAACATGGGCGAAAAACGTCGGTTTATAGCAAACCACAGACACGCGGTCTCTCCACCCGGAATCTCAAGTATTCTTCGTAAAAATGGCCGCGGAAACTTACAAGACATCATTCCAGGATTAAAAACAAAACAAAAAATATTCGGTTTTAAAAAAAATCAACCACGACACTTGTTGATTGTAGATTGTTGTAGGGGATTATTGCACTGCGACCTGAAAGATCTACTGTGCCCCCCGGCGCCTTCTCCACATGCACAGCCGGCCTCCAAGCAGTGCTCCCTAGCTACAGACAACAATGCCCATCACCAGATAGTGGTAGAGGCTCCTAGGAAGAGAAAATCTAAGGGAAGCATGCTGGATTCGAACCCGAGACCCTCCACGTTGCTAGTCCAGCGCGCTACCACTGAGCTAATCCCTTCCTTCTCCCTTGGCTTTCATCAATTAACTAGGGCCGGAGACCCTAGTTTATGAACTGTGTTTGTCGTTGTCTGTAAAGTGTAGAGTGTGTGTAGTTTAAGTGTACTGTGTACTATTCTGACGAAGTACAAAGAGTACTGAGCTGTGGTAACCCGTGGGATCACTACTCCCCAAGTAACTGCATGCAATAGATACCCTTGCGGGCTAACAATGATCTTACTGCATTTAATAAAATTAAAATTGACAAATTTGCAAGTCGAGAGATAGCGCCAAAAAAAAACCATTAAACTGACCTAAATAAAATTTGAAATTTAACGGCCACAAATTCTACGGAACTACTAAAATCAAATTTTTTTTTTTCGAAATTAAATAAAACTGATAAGTTTTTATATATTTTGCAGTTAACATAACAAGTTTAAAGATAAAGTTGTGTTTTTTTCTTGAGAAAATTCAAAATATCTAATAAAAAAAAATCTATTCTTTAAAAACGGAACTTCCGGTTAACCAATTTTCTTTTAAATTTGAAATTCTAGCAGTTTTTATATAATGCATGTTAATATTAAGCAGACTGTAGAATCATACATTATAATAAAGTGGTTACTTTAGAAGAAAGCTTAACGTTATTATTTTTATTATTATTATTATTAATTAGTGCCCATAGGCGCGGGACCGAAACCAAAAAAGGCTCTTATTCCACACAAAAAATACACTTCTCCCCTAGTAGCCTACCGGTCTGACTACAATATCTTTAATCTTCAACTTCCTCAAGTATTCCCTTGAATTGCGAAGTCCCAAAAATGCGAAACCTAGTATTAGTGAAACGAAATCACTGTCCTAGGTAGTAGTGGTATTCATTTCCCTGAATGACTTGACGTCACAGTTGACTGGATACAAAATTGATTATCAATTTAAGGACTAAGACGTCTTACCAAAGAGTGTCCAGTAAATACACTTACTAGTACTCTCAATTGTATCTACTCAGGAAGAGAAGATGCTTCAAGTCCCGCATGTCTTATAACTTTTATGAATCCCTTAGCCCGAAGACACCTTTCCGGAACCCTCTAGTGCTTCTCTAGTCCCCTATTCCTCCATTGTTTGACTTTCCTGTTTCAAAATTGGTTGTTAATGGCTACTGCTGGCTCGGCACCACAAAAGATAATGAGGTTCCACCTAAGCCAACTTGTCCACCCTCTCATTGCCCTCTATATCCGCAAATCGAGGTACTGAGAAGAGCTTCACTCACTCTGCTTCTCTGAGCAAGGCCATTAAGTCTTCTCCTACATTCACCCAACAATTTAGAGCTCCAGCATGGCTTATTCAATGCTTTTAGTGCAGCGCTGACTATCAGAAAATATCCTCACACCTGTTTAACTTCTTTCTGCCACTCTTCCACTTACAGCATCATTCACTGATACCAAATGATCTCAGACTGAAAGACAGTACCCCCTAAAGCCAGGATCATGTGTTTCAAAATTTACTGCCCATTTGCAGAGGAAATTTCTGATGTTTTGTTAGTTTGATACAATGTCGATTTATTCTTTAAAGCGCTTTAATATGCTGTCTCTTCTCATAGTAAGGAAAGAATTTTTCCTGAACAAAACAAACCTTTAACTTTGGTAAAAAAGGGAAATTTAGACCGCGTCACTCGCTAACCAATCGCATGCACGGAAGGGAAAATTTAGCCACGCCCATTTACTAGTAGAGCTATTTACGTGCAAAATGTAGAGGGAATTAGATCCTGCCCCTTTCCTGCTCATACTTACAATCTTATTTCTTGCCAGTGTCGATTAACAATCAAGTCAATAATTACCCTAAAGAAGCCAACTGCAATCTGAGCAAAATATCGTTTTATAATATAAAAATTTGTTGATAATCAAATTAACCAATAAAAATTCGTGAAAGTTACTCACCATCTCTGATGAATGTCATTGGTGTTTTACTTTCCGTACCGTTGAACCCATGAATAATAAATACATTTTTCTTATCTGGATCCCAGCCACTGTATCTGAGTGGTACTTGACTCCTTATATCTATTCTTTTCTTGTATTTACTGAAACTAAAAATATATACATTTAATTTAATAAAATAGAAAATTAGAAGAATTCACAAATTAGGAAGCATATTAAGTAGGGAGTTTATAAAAATTACCTAATATTCATTAAATAAATAAACAACAAAATAAAAAACTGATTTAAATACTCAAATAAATGTGCCTTATTGTAAAATTGACACTCCTATTGACAAGTATTCGTTAAATTACAAATTTCCACCACTCAGAGCTTCAGTTATATTTAAGGTTTTTAATATTTTACAGCTGATGAATTGCCGAAAAATAATGAAATGGGAATCATTATGTCACTAGCTCTTCCGGAAACCATTGAAATTCTTTCTTTTTTTGTTTTTGTTTAGAAAAGCATACAAAAGAGATAACTACAAACCAATCCGGCAAATATAATATATAAGAATTGTTTTCTAGAAAATCGGGGACAATCTGTAAAATCTTAATTAACATGCAATTTAAACTTAACAACTATTTCATGATTTTTTTCCTCAAAAGAAAAGTTTAACTTTTAAGTCAGAATCCACCAAAACTATTAATTTTCACAGAAAAATAAGAGTGATAATCAATAGCTGTATTGAAACTCTATTATTACATCTCCTAACGGACTGTGAGGCTGCCATCCAGAGAAGATTTAAGAACCTGGGTAGTTAGTAGGAGGAGGTAACCAGAGGTTGATTGAGGAAATTAAGGCTGACCATCTTCTTGGAATGCCAACCGACAGGATGGTTCCTAGGTATCACTTCGAAAGGAAATTCCAAATTGTCATACCGAGCAGAGGCGATTGGGACTGTGACCCCCCCCTCTGATCGGTAACTCGGTCTCATATACAGACGGATCCAAAACTCCGACTTGGGTCGGAGCTTGAGTCTATGGGGGCAGGCTTAAAGTTAAGATCAAGGCCAGTCTAGGGAAGTACGCCACGGTCTTTCAGGCTGAAGTCGTGGCGTTACAACTCTGCGCTAAGGAGATTATAAGGTAAGGCTTAAAGGGTAGAAGAGTGGCCATATTCTCCGATAGTCAGGCAGCCCTGAAGGCACTTTCTTCACACCAAGTAGTCTCAAGACTGGTGTGCGACAGCCTAATTGCCCCAACCGAGGTGAGTGCTCGGAACAAACTGACACTCGCCTGGGTATCCGGGACTGCGGGGTTTCTGGGCAATGTAAGGGCGGATACCCTAGCGAGGGAGGGTTCGCGGAATACCTTCATAGGCCACGAACCCTTCTGCGGCTCGTCCAGGAGCCTAATTCAAACTTCTATCAAAGGTTGGATAGAAGAACTGCCTCTGCTTTGGTGGGAGAGAACATCAGGACAGTGGCAGGCAAAACTCTTTATCAAGAGATATTTGCCTAAATTCACTAGGGATCTGCTGAGCCATAGCCGAAGGGAAATAAGGCTATTAGTGGGTATACTAACTGGGCATTGTACCCTGAAGAGGCACATGTACCAACTACAACTTGCAGATAGTGCGGTATGCGGATTCTGCAAGGCTGAGGAGAGACCCGGTGCATATCCTTTGCGAGTGCGCCAGCCTGGTGAGGACGAGGTTTCTTCAATTGGGGAACCGGCAATCCTGAAGCTAGGGGCTTCACGACGGAGCCGCTCTCAGCTTTGCTAGGCCTGATTATGAGGGTGAAGCTGGGGGATTTGCTATTATTTTAGGAGATCTCTATAGATTTCTTATCGTAGGTCACAGTCGAATGAGGCCAGTTCCCTCCCCCCCGCTTTTATTCTGTTTATTCTTTCTAGGAGGAGGAGGAATACACCCTCCCTAGAGCCCGTCAGGTTATTAGATTCCTTAGAGATCTTAACCTGATGGAGGTGTTGTAGACGATGTTCGCTTAGGACATCTGTTTGGGATGATGTGGGCAGCCTCCTACACCAAAGGGGCATAGCACAATAGATCATAAAGGTCGCAGTGTGCATAGGGCCTCTTCCAAAAAAAAAAAAAAAAAAAAAAAAAAAAAAAAGAGCTATATAATTAGTAGGAAAAGAATCATTGGTGCCATTTCCAAGAAAAGCGAGTAAAACTCAAAGAGAATATTCAGTCTGGAAGCACTTTTTGTTTCAGATGGATTTTGAATTAAAACCTCGGTGTCAGAGTTCGAACCAAATTATCAAGTGCGAACTTATATATATTCTTCGAATTTGAATTATTTTTATGGATACTCATATATGATGCATGCGCATGCATATACACATTTACAGACATTCTGCTAAAAACATTCTATTTGTTCTAAAAGGACAACACACATATAATGAATTAATACATTCATACAATAAATACCTTCATAACTAATTTGCGCAAATTTACCCGATTTTGTAATAATTCTTCTTTCAGCATTAAGAAAGCAAACAAGAAGAATGGCAAATTCGACTTTTTCCAAAAAATAATACCATATGCCATAATAAAAAAATTATTCAATATTAGCTTATTAAAACGTCGATAATTTTTTTTTTGACATGAAATAAAATGGTTATTTGATTGACAAGCGAATAAAGTATCACTTTTATTCACTCGAGGTGGTCAGGTTTGCCCCATAAGAGCACATGCGAGTTTTTAACAGTTAAAATTATTAAACAAATCTGGTGTGAAACAATCACAAAACTTACTCTTACTCCAGTTCTCAAAATTATAATTGAATTTTATAGTTAAGTGTACCAAATTAAATGAAATTCGTCGAAAACTGGAAAAAACTGTCCAGTAAAAGCACACTTCCGGATTACAAATTTTCTTGAAACTCGGAATTTTTAGCCATCTATTTATTTCTAATTTATTTTGTTTGGATGATAGAATTAACTATGATAGCATTTAGAGAAAAACATAACCCACCCCTCCCCTAAAAGTTCCTTTAAATGAATTTTCCCAGAGAAATGTTTTAAATAAAAATTGTAGATCTTTGTATCCGTAGTTTATATAAGAAGTTTCAAGAAAATCGCCGGATCCATTTTTGAGAAAATCGCGAAAAAGTGAAGAAAAAAAATCATTTATTAAAGTAGTAAAGTAAACGCACTTCCGGTTATCTGATTTTTTCAAACTCGGAATTTCAACAACATATTCAATTTTAATTAATATAATTTAGATGACAGAAATTGTCTAATAAACTGAAGTAACACTTTAGATGAAAAACCTAACCACACCCCTCCCCATAACTGCCCTTAAATGAATTTTCCCAGAGAAACATTTCAAATAAAAGTGGTAGATCTTTGTGTGCGTAGTTGATATACCAAGTTTGAAGAAATCGTCGAAGATATTTATGAGAAAAACGCAAAAAAAAAAAAAAAAAAAAAAAAAAAAAAAAAACAAGTAAAGTGGTACATCCGTTTGAGGAATTTTGACAGATGAGCCACCGTCAGATGCCATGGTGATACCTAAACGGAATATCAAGTTTCAACTTTCTACGGTTTTTCATTTTTGAGCTATGCTGTTCACACACACATAGAGTGTGTTATACGCGCAGTGATCACTCGAGGACTGACTTGGCCCCCATCTAAGTATCTCTTACTTCGGCCTGATCTTTACAAATATTTCAAGGATCTTGTAACGCAAATTTTTATTTACTTGGAGATTAAAAAAAATAATAATAATAATAAAATAAATAAATAAGTAAATAATAATAAAAGAAATTAAGCAATGCAGTTAATAATAATAATAATAACAAATTACTTAAAAAAAGGTTATTAAGAGAAAAGGGATTTAAAAATAAATAAATAAATAAATAAAGAAAAAAATAAATAAATCAATAAAATGTCTCCCAAAGTATACATATAGTATATAATCATTATTTTATATCTTTTGTGTTTCTTTTATAATATAATCATTATTATTATTAAGTTATTCACTTAATTTAATTAAGCATGTACAATTTCTTAACTGTTTGTTTCTCTATATTATTTTATATGGCCGCTTTGTAACTAATTCATTGATATTATTTATTACCATTGTTTGTTTTTATAACATTGTTGTCTGACAGATAATTCATGTATTGCTCAATATGAGCGGAGCATGATGTATATGGTATTAAGAAAAAAAAAAAAACACTTATGGCGACCTCAAAACGGATATTTCCGATGAAAACTCGATATCGAAAATTTGACACGATTACAATACTTCCTCTTACTAAGAGTAAGACTAGGAGTAAGAGAAAGTAATAATCTATATGTATATACATATATAAACAAAGACATGTACAATAACCTCTTAGAGAATGATGATAACCTTGGTTTATTTTTGGACTATCTTGCTAATATGATAACATATTAATAGGGCTATTGACGAAGAAACACATAATGTGTTCGTAGACATGTGGCATTATCTAATATGATAATAATAAACTCATTTCAAAAAAAGTTGATATTATGTTTCCAATTTTTTTTTTTTTGTAAAAGACGTGTATGATTAAAAAGAATTCAAAATAGATAATATTTATTTGAAAAAAAAAAAGTGTATTAACTTTTACAAGAACATTGTACATTGAAAAGGGAAAGGTCAATATAATAATGTAAGTGTAACTACACCACTAATAGTCAATGTTTTTAAAATACACTATTTAGAAATTATATCTATTTCTGTCGTTGTGCTAGGTAAGTGGGTTTATTTATGTGTTCTTGAATATGTATACTATATATCTTTATAGCTTTGAATGATGTGTATATCAAGATCCCTTTGATATTGATGCCAAATTTTGTATCCACGAGGATGGGATGATAAGTTTCTCCGGCCAAACAAGGAAGAAATAAAAATAATGACATAAATTCATTTTATTTCACCATAAAATCTCCCCATAAATTTATTCACTTACTCCAATGCTCGGATTCCTTCTATGTAGACGCTTTCGTTTAAGTCGGCAAAATAGTTGTTCATCGCTCTAGTGACTTCGACTGGATCCATATTTCTTTCAAGTATGTAATTTTTTCAGGTTTAGGAGGAGGTTAAAATCCGAAGGAGCCAAGTCTGGTGGATAGGGTGCGTGCGGCACAACTTCAAACTTAAATTTATGAATTTTAGCCATCACACTTGAGAGCTTTGTAGCTGGAAGCGTTGTTCTGATGAAACTTGAACTTTCTTCTTCGCCAGACTTGGCCTTTTTCTCTTACATTTTTTGCTTTAACTGGTCCAAAAAGGTTAGAATAATATTCAACATTAATCGTCCGGCCCCTTTTCTAGATAAGATTTTTTAGCGTCCCAACAAAATTTTGACCCTGTGTTGGTTCCCCTTACCTGTCCACTGTATCGATTATAGTTGGGCAGGGGCGTAAAAGTGGTGGATTCAGGTTTCGTCCACAGCAACAAACCGCCGTAAAAAGTCTTGTCTGTTGGACTCGTAGAGAGCCAAACATTGTTCCGATACCAAAACGCAGTTGTAGTTTTTACTTGTTTTTTATAATGCGGCACTCACTCACCTTGCTGACAATTTTGTTATCCCCAAGATTTCAATTAGGATGTTATGCGACCTGTCTTTCGATATGTCAGCAATCTCAGCTACCTCTGTCAATTTCAACCGGCAATCATTCATAATGGTTTTGTAGACTTTCTGGGTGATTTCTTCGGTTGTAGCTGAGTTTGATGTTCCAAAATGCTCGGCAAGCACCTTGAGTGCTCGTACAATCATGTTTGAAGTCCGCTACCAACGTTTTGACAGCTGTAAATAAAGGAGCCGACTTCCCCAATGTTGCGTCCAATTCCGCTTTTATCACTGTACGAGATAAACCTTTGGTACGAAAATATTTTATCACGGCTCGCACTTTGATTTTTTGCAAACTTGGAAAACAGCAAACTTAATAACTTTAAAAGTCACAGATTCCAAACAACACGAAGTAGCTCTGTCAAATTTTTAGGTTATATTGAAATCAGATGATTGTATTTCAAGATGGCATCGTCAAAATGGCGCTATAAGCGCCATCTCTCAACGAAAGCTTATCATGTCATCCTATTACTTTATAATATTTCCCATATTTTGTTAATTCTTTCAATTGTTTTTACTGAATTTAATTATTTATTTATTTATTTATTTTCTGTTACAACCTCAAAGGTATACAGAGAGTGAGTTGACCTGAACTCCATACAGATAATACAAAATAAAGAGATTGCTTGATATAAAAAAAAGAATATATATATATATACAACTAAAAGATCACTTAAAACAAATAAAAATAAAAACAGTAAAAACGAAGAAAAAATTACAAACATATATATAAATGAAATAACTGTACAAAATGACAATAAATTAAAGCTCGGCTCTTTTAAAATAATAAGATTTAAAAATTAACTTAAAATATTTCTTACTTTAAATATATTTACACAAAAAATGAAGATTTCATTTAGTTTACTGATATGGCTTGGCTCCGTGAACTTCAGTAAATTAGTTAATATCTCATCACTATTACCTGGGGGTAAGTTGTGTTTATTGAAGAATTTTGTTCTGTAGGAAGAAAAGGCAGGACAGTTAATAATACAGTGAGCGATACTATCAGGTTCATTTACAGAGCAAAGCTTGCACATTCGGTCAACATTAAATTCATACTTCCTCTTATCTATAAAAATGGTACATTTCTTTTTATAAGACAACCTTAATTGGGCTATAAGTCTTAGTTTAGAGATATGAACATTGCAAGACAGGTAAAATTCTTTTTCCATTGAAAGACTACTCATATGTCTATACAACAAGTTATAACGGCTATCCAAAATGAGCTCTATATCTCTTGAAAATAAATTATTTTTAAATGAATCCAGCAAGCCTTGGGAATTCTCTTTTACTACCTGAGTATTCTGTGAAAACCAAACTTCCTCCGCACCAATAGAGACCAAATACCCCTTAAGCGCAAGTATCCAGTTATAAGGCATGTCGTAAGAGTCACTTAATTCCATCCATCTCAGATAACACGCTTTTGGAATACGGTCCTCCGGCATCTCAAGTAAGACAGACCACCAATTCAGCATTCTTTTAAATATTTGGAACTCTGTATGTATCCTACCGCATTCAACCCTAACGTATGAATCGGGCGTGTTTCTCCGGGAGGTGCAACAATAATTTTAAAAACTTTAATTGGCCTCTCTCAATTACCTTAGTGTATTTAGGACCCCAAATTTCCGCCAAATACAATAAAACACTTCCCGAAATTGAATCATACAGAGTTATGTTGGAATCGAAATTGTCACTCTTACAAGATTTTAAAAGGGTCAAAACAGAGGCAGTGGCTGATGCATTCTTGGCCAGAAAATATTTAGAAGTTAAGGAGAACTTTGCTGAAGCTGAAAAGGGGACTCCAAGGTATACAAAATTATTTGAGTATTCGATATAATGACCATTATACATTAGACGCTTTACTGTAGGATTTCCACCCTTGGAAAACACCATAGCAAAAGTTTTATTAGTGTTCACTGTAAGCAAGTTTTCTTCGCAGTATTCTTTTAAAATGTTTAAATTTTGTTGGGAAGCCATCCATGTAGGAGACAACAACACCATATCATCCGCGTAAAGAATCATCTGTAAATCTTTATTTTTATTTAATGGAAGGCCGGTGGAGTTGTGATTAATAAAATACTCAACAATATTTGAGGTATACAAAGAAAAGAGCAGAGGGCTCAATATTTCACCCTGTAAAACCCCTTCAGATACAGGGATTTCTTGGGATGCACCATCATCAGCATAAATCACCATTGAAGCATTGTCATACAAATTTTTAATTATTTGTAAAATTTTTCGGCTTACGCCTAAACTATATAATTTATGCCACAGTTTTTGATGATTGATCGAATCGAAGGCTCTTTTAAAATCAACGAAAACCGCATGAACTTTGCTTCTTTTTTTCCTAAGATTAATGTTAACGATTCCTGCTAAAGTGAACACACAGTCACGGCAACCTCTATTCTTTCGGAATCCCATCTGCTCCTCAGGGATCAGATGGAATTGTTCAACCCAATTATAAAGTCTGTTATAAACTATTTTAGTAAATATTTTAGTTATGCAATTGAAAATCGCTATACCCCTATAATTATAGGGGTCAAGGGGATCTCCTTTTTTAAAAATCATTTTCATTTTAATTGAAGACCAAGTTTTCGGGGGATACTCAGAGTGAAGGACCTGATTAAATAAGCCCAGCAGAAATTCTACCCAGGACGAGTTGAGAGCTTTAAAACACTCGTTCGGAATCAAGTCCAAACCAGCTGCTTTATTAGGTTTACATTCATTAATACTTAATTGGATCTCATCAAGCGTTACATCTGAATCCAAAAAGGGATCAAAGACACTGCAAACATTATACATGCATCAAATAGTTCTTAAACAGATTTTAGTTTTAGGTTAGTTTTAAATCTGCTAGTTATATATATATTAAAAAAAAAAAAAAGTATGCGTGCGTATTTGGATGATGTATGTGAAAGTTGTGCAAAAAGGTGATATGTTGAGTGGAATGCATAATAAAAAACTTAATTATGAAAAACCATATTTAGGTGTACATGCGTGCGTGGATGCCGTATGTGAATGTTGTATGAAAAGTGAAATATTGGCTGGAATGCATAATTATAAAAAACTTAATGATAAAAATCGCTTAATTTTAAATTATGTTAGTTTAAATCGTTACTTAATTTAATTTTTAATTTATTTTTATATATTTTATATTTTATTTTGATTAGTTAATTGTAAAGTAAATCTCCCTCCAACAGAGTTTAAAAATTAGACCTCCACGGGTTGTTTCCATGGAAAACGTGTTGTTTTAAGGAAAATTTGCCCTTTAACAACCCAAACACGTGTTTTCCCACCCAACTGACCATACTCCTTGACCTAGTTTAAGAGTTTAGTTTTAAATACAGTTAAAAACACCAGTCAGTGTGTAAACTGAATTTGCTCTGTGCAAGTCTGTGTTGTCACACTGTCTGAAAAACGCATCCTGAAGATGGGCGAACGCCCGAAACCGGTCGATGACCACAAAATGAAGCAGGCTACCACGAAAAATGTCTCTGATAATAAACTAGATGATATGCTGAACAACTTTATAATGAATAGAACATACAAACTGTAAAGATTTTACGTAAAATAGAAGTTAATTAGCGAGAGAAATATAAAGAGAACAGACTGGCTGAGTAATAAGAAGTTAGTAGATAGACAGGTTGCTGACTGGTTGTAGTGTTGTGAAAACTGTTGTAAAACTCTTCTGAACTCTTCAGCTGTTGCTTTATTTATATATAAATCGAACGGCCCCTTCTAGGCAGGGTAGGTCTAGCCTAGACTAGGTGGGAAGTAACTAACTTTTGATTTATTTAATATGTTCTTCTCCGCTCTTCGGATCCTAATGAATCTTTAATGATTCGGATCCCATTACATCATCAATATAATGGATGTGAGAAGGAGAGAGAGATTTAGAGAGAATGGATTTAAGAGAAATAAACTAGTTGATATACTGAACTAGGACTTTGCAAGGACTTTACAGTAAAATACGTAGAAGTTAGATAGCGACAGAAATATACTGCTGAGTGATGAGAAAGCAGTAGATAGATTGCTGACTGGTTGTAAAACTGTCGTAAACTCTCCTGAACTCTTTAGCTGTGGCTCTAGTTTATATGAATCGAACTCTCCCTTCCCTAGGAGAGTCTGGCCTAGATGAGGAATAACTAACTTTTAATTCATTTAATGTATGCTTTTCCGCTCTTTGGAGCCTATGAATCTTTAACGATTCAGATCTCACATTACAATCATATCGTATCATTTTAAGATTTTAGTGCATTGCTAAAGTTGAGGAAATTTATTTTTAACTTAAAGGGCAAATTTTGGGATTTATTTTTCCTTTTATCACAATTTTCTCGCAAATAGCTAACACGATTTTCATTAAACTTGGTATACTAAGTATACAGCTTTAAGCTTAATGATTGTTCAAACTTATGGTTTATTAGCGAACAAAATATAATATCAGTGCCATCACTTCGGAGTTACCTTTCATCCATTACTTTAGAATATCTTTACCTTCAATTTATTCTTACGATTTTTTTTTTTTTTTTGTCTTATAATAGCCAAATGTCTCTTTTTTCTTTTTTCTCTATTGAAATCAGAATTATGATAATGATTACAGCCTGGGGGCTACAAGCAAATAATATTTACATATTTTTATTTAGACAAATATTTTCTTTTGTATTTTTAATATCATAAAAAATTTAATGTTTCAATTATATAGCTAAATAAGTTTGATAAAATGTCTATAATGCCCGCAAGAAAAGATGATATGATGTTTTTTTAATAATGCTACATAAATATAATTTAGGAATTCCATAATGTTGAACATAATATTTCAAGAAGTCGCGAAGATAAAAATTAAAAAAAATTCCCAGTAGGACAGGATCAGTCTGTATTATATATATACAAAAGATTTTATGGAATTTATATGATTGATTACATTATTGTAATTTTTTGGATTTTTAATATCACTGCTTACCTGAGATAATCGGGAATTGTTCATATTGAATAAAGTTTGGTTTAAGAATTCTCCTACTGTTCTGAGAATTCTGATTTGATTCGTAAGGGTTAGATTTGCTTTGCCGTATCTTTTTTTTTTTAGGAGTACAATCCAACAACATACAGATCTATTGGGCTTCACTATCGCCTGGATGAAACCCCCTCAATTTTTCAGCCCCTAATCCAATTTTATGTTCTAGATCAGATATTTCCTCCTCAAATATCCGGGATGTGCCCAGGCTTTTAAAATTTTTTTGAATTATAATATCGCAATCTCGAAATAAGTTGACACTTGCCTGGATACCGGGTACATGCGGAATTCTTTGGAAAACGAAAGGGCAGACGCCCTGGCGAGGAAGGACTATCTTTATAGGCTCCGAGCCCTTCTGCGGTTGCCCAATAGCCTAATTCAAACTACTATTGAAGGTTGGATAGAAGAACAGCGTCTGCAAGGGTGGAAGAGAATGCGAGGAAAGAGGCGAGCTAAATTCTTTATTAAAAGACATTTAACTAAGTTTACCAGGAACCTACTGAGCCATAGCCGAAGGGATATAAGGCTAACAGTGGGCCTGTTAATAGGGCATTGTAGGCTAAATAGGCAAACAACTACTACTTGTAGATAATGCGGTATGCCGATTCTACAGGAACGAGGAGGAAACCTCGGTACCCAACCTTTGTGAGTGTGCTGGTCTGAAGAGGACAAGGTTTCTTCAACTGGGGATAAGCAATCCCTAAGATACGAGCTTCATGACGAAGCCAATTTCAGCTTTGCTTAACCTGATTAAACCTGATTCTGAAGGATGTACTATGATTTTAGGAGATCCACAATAGACTTCTTAATGCAGTTCATACTAGAATGAGGCTCGCCCTTCCCGTCTGTCAATCTAATCTAGCACCGCAGTCCTTCAGAAGGTTTTTGTTTGGAAGGGGGGAGTTTCTTCCACAGAATCTTCTAGTACCATCGCGGTCTAAGACCAGTTTCTTCAGATGCGCCCTAAGTCTACAATATCCCTTAAAGTAACTTGTGAGCATATGAAGACTATTTCCGCTCAGGCTGATGCTCTCTTAGACTTTTTTTCCTACTGTCCAGAAAAAGCTTAGCGTGCTCAGTCCTGAAACACTGCATCCTCCTCATTTCTAATATCTTTTTGGAGATTCAGATGATTTACCTTCAAAGGTTCTGGCCTTACTTGCTAGTGGGGATAGCCACCATAATGCTTTTCTATGCCAACCGTACCGTGACACCCAAAACTATTGTTTCCCAGTTCATACTAGTAATCCATTAATCCAACAACAATAAATATATCCATATAACTACAAAACGATAAAATAATAAACAAATAAAATCTAATCATATCATATGATTTGATCCATAAAAATTGGATGAATAAAAAAAAACTGTAGGTTTCCTAGCTAAAACAAAATGTTGATTACTTTAGTCAGGCGAACTTTACTTCAAGAAGAAACACTTACAGATTGACGTGCAACTATTTCTATATATTATGTAATAATGATTGCAGAGAAAGCTAACTATAAATGTTTTCCATGAATTACATTTGTTATATTATATAGATGTAGATAAAGTTCCAACATTTGTTCCAAAAACCAAATCCGTCCGGTCAAAACATTCTACTACTGAACATAATACTCGTATATCTGTACATGAACTAAATACTACAAGTGTTCCGTACTGTACCGCACTAAGTACTACACCTACTTATGTTCAGCACTCGAAAGAGGTTATTGTGTCCAACTGTATGATTATGGATTTGATTTTGTATAGTTCAGTAATTTTTTATTTTCTTTAATACTTATATATTTTGAATTTATGGAAAATGCAATGAAATGAGATAGAAATTGTTAAAAAACAAATGGAGTCAGTTTTTTTGATAATTAGTATCAAATATTTCAGAAACTTAAATTGAATTCAGAATAATGTATCCACACCTATTAGTTATTACCTATTAATTTCTCTTATTCCTAGTAAGAGAAAGTATTCTAATCGAGTCAAATTTTCGATATCGAGTTTTCACCGGAAATATCCGTTTTGAGGTCCCCTGAGTCCAAAAAAGTGTTTTTTTGGAGAGTGGTCTTTGTGTGTATTGTGAACAGCATAGCTTAAAAACGAAAAACCATAGAAAGTTGAAACTTGATATTCCGTTTAAGTATCACCATGGGATTTGACTTTACTTTGTTTGCGATTTTCTCAAAAATGGCTCGAACGATTTTCTTGAAACTTGGTATATCAACTACACATACAAAGAGCTATGGACCTTTATTTGATACATTTCTCCGGAAAAATTTATTTACGAGTACTTTTAGGTTTTTATCTAAAGTGCTATTCCAGTTTATTAGACAATTCTGCCATCTAAATAATGATAATTAGAATTAAATATGTTGTTGAAATTCTGAGTTTGGAAAAAAAAAAAATCGGATGACCGGAAGTGCGTTTACTTTACCACTTTACTAAATGAATTTTTCACTTTTTCGCAATTTTCTCAAAAATAGCTCCGATGATTTTCTTGAAACAGTGTATATAAACTAAACATTCAACGATCTACAATTTTTATTACTCTTGAAAAATTCATTTAAGGGCACTTTTAGGGGAGGGATGTAGTTATGTTTTTTTCTAAAGTGCTATCTTAGTTGATTATACAATTCTATCATACAAAGAAAATTAATTAGGAATAAATAGATGGCTAAAATTCCGAGTTTCAAGGAAATCAGTAAACAGGAAGTGCGCTTTTACTGAACAGTTTTTTCAGTTTTCGACGAATTTCATTAAATTTGCTATACTGACTATAAAATTAGTCGATTATAATTTTGAGAATTGGAGTAAGAGAAAGTTGTGTGAGAGAATGTTGAGAATGATGTGTGTGTTCACGCCATTTTTTTTTTTTGTAAGTTTATTATTTATTCATTTTATTTGTACAAGGAGTTTGAGTCCCATACAAAGGAGTAGAGAGAGTTACATACAAAATTGTTAAAACATAAAAAAAAAAAAAAAAAATAGAAAAATACATAAGAAATAAGAGAAAGTAAAATACAAGATATACATATATATATAAAAAAAAAAAAATCTGGATAAAAATTAAATTGTACCATGTTCATTGTAATAGAGAAAGTTGTGGCTGAATAAGTAATAATAATAATAAAGGGAAATTTTCGAATAAACAAAATAAATCTTGTAAATAAAAAGTAACAAGCAAAAATAAAAATATTACATTACACAAATAAATAAACTTTAAAGTGGTCATAACTTCAGAGAAGTAGATGTTTTATTTTCAACACAAACCTTATTTTTATAAATCATAAACAAATTTATATAATATTGTAACGTTTTTCCCTGTAAACTAGCTACTGCAACTAGTTTTAAGTTGGTTCGTTTAGATGACATACTCTTAAACTTCAATGAGAAAAACACCAATTTATTGCTTTACACAAAAAAAATTATAAATACGACACTTAATAATAATTAATTCACAGTTTAAACCAACAAAAGTTCACTTCTTTTTTTTTTTTATACACTTTTCACAAACGTACACTTAGTTTGTAACAAGAAAAACTATCTGTGGTCCCACTATTTATACCGGTGGAGAAATGTCTAGAATGTTCTCAATTCTTCTAGAGAGAACTAGAGCGCGTCGCCAGCGCCTCCCAGCGGCTACTAAGAGAACTTGAGGTACATGCTTTCTCTCCTAGATACCACCACTGGCTGCGTTACAATATTTATTAAATTTAAATATTATTAGTTTAATTTCACAAAATTTGCCTAAATTTTAAAATATAATAAATAAAATTATAATTTTTTTTATTTTATTTCGGTTTTTATTGTTTTAGGATCTAACATACTTACATACCAAAATTCATTTGTACTGATATTAAAATATTATCTATGAAGTGAATATACAAAGTCAGCCAACCAAAATATATTTTCTAAATTCTCCGGTAAATTTAAATTGCAGAGCTTATAAATAGATTTTTTGATTGATTACAACAATAATAGGTTTAATCAATTGTTAGCTTTAATATATAACTTCCTGGAGGTTCTCTCTCATCTGTACCAATATACGGATAAATAACTAAGGGCAAATAGAGAGATACATAAGTAGCGGTATTTATTTTAGAATTATATTATTTTATTACCTTTTTTTTTTTGGTAAGTACCAAGGTTCTTTTTTACACAAACAGAATAAATTTATATATTCGTTTGGTACAAATCCAATGGTGGAGTAGATATAACAGATAAATTCTATTACCATATAAAATTATACTGATTAAAAATTTATATGTAATTTCATAGTTTTGCATATATTTAATACTTTCACTTCCTCTTTAATAACAGGAAGTATTACGATCATGTCAATCATTTTTGAAATTGAAATTTTCACCGGAAATACATGGTTTGAGGTCACCTGATTATGAACAAATATTTCTTAGCTAATGTTCTATATGTATACATATACGCAGACATACACGGATATATGTGTGTAAACATAATATCTCAAAAATGAAAAAAATCGCAAGAAGTTGGTAATCGGTTTAGGTTACTACCACTGATCAGGCACGAAGATTTCGTACAAAATCCATTAACCGGATGTAAGACTTTACTGAATCGTTTTTTTCTTTTTCGTTTTCCGTGATTTTATCGAAAACAGCTCTAATGATTTTGTTAAACTTTGTATACTATCTACATCAGTGCCCGCTCTAGTGGTTACGTTGCCCCGAACAAAAAGACAAATTGCCTCCCCTTAAGGATATATATATGTATATTTTTTAAGCAAGTCTATGCATGTTCTAACACAAACTGAAGCAGCGCTCTGCTCGCGTGCTAATGCTATTCTGTTCAGAGAAGTATAATGCATGTTCAAACAAGTTCAAGCATCAAACTCTGCGTAAATTTTTCAATAATATTGTAAGTATTTATAGCTTTAAGACATAAACCATACAAATACGCTGTGCACTGTACATTTTTAGCGAACGAAAAAAAATCGATTTGTGAAATTAGTTAGGATGGGTTGAGGTATTATATAACATGTATATATGTTTTTACATATATATACTACCAGTAAATTATTATAAGGAGTTCTAAATCTGCTCCCACATTATCTTGAAGTCATTTTTACTTTCTCTTACTCCTAGTAAGAGGAAGTATTGTAATCGTGTCAAATTTTCGATATCGAGTTTTCACCGGAAATATCCGTTTTGAGTTCCCCTGAGTCCAAAAAAGTGGTTTTTAGCAAATGGTCTGTGTGTGTGTGTGTCCGTGTGTATGTGAACAGCATAGCCTAAAAACGAAAAATCGCAGAAAGTTTATGCGAAATTAGTTAGGATACCGTTTCGGTATCACGATGTGGTCTGACAGTACATTATCTGTCAAAATTCCTCAACCGGAAGTACCACTTTACTAGTTGGATTTTTTACTTTTTTGCAATTTTCTCAAAAATTGCTCCGACGATTTTCATTAAACTTCAAACATCAACCACACATACAAAGAACTACAATTTTTATTTGAAACATTTCTCCGGGAAAATGCATTGAAGGCCACTTTTGGGGCAGGGGTGGGGTTACAGCTTCTTCTAAAGTGCCATTTCAGTTTATTAGACAATTCTGTCATCTAAATAATGTTAATTAGAATTAAATATGTTGTTGAAATTCCGAGTTTCAAAAAAATCGGATAACCGGAAGTGCGTTTACTTTACCACTTTACTGAATGATTTATTCACTTTTTCGCAATTTTCTCAAAAATGGCTCCGACGATTTTTTTTGAAACTTCGTATATAAACTAAACATGCAAAGATCTACAAGTTTTATCTAAAACATTTCTCTGGAAAAGTTCTTTTAAGGGCACTTTTAGGGGAGGGGTGGGGTAATGTTTTTCTCTAAAATGCTATCATAGTTTATTGTACAATTCTATAATCCAAACATAATTAGTTAGAAATAAATAGATGGTTGAAATTCCGAGTTTCAAGAAAATTAGTAAACCGGAAGTGCGCTTTTAGTGATCGGTTTTTTCAGTTTTCGACGAATTTCATTAAATTTGGTACACAAACTATAACATTTGTCAATCATCATTTTGAGAACTGGAGTAAGAGAAAGTTGTGTGAGTGTGTTTCACACCAGATTTTTTATATTAGTTGTAAGTAAAGGAGTACTGTGTGAGTTGGGGTATTGTAATGCCGTACGGCTTTTACATTTTCCTTAAAGAAGGGCACAATCTAAGAAGGTCAACTAAGAATGTAAAATGCCAAAAGCCGATTTGATTTCTTGTAAAGCAGAAAAGGTTTACAAAGGCAGGGGCAATGGTCTCTAGTTATAATGGTAAAAAGAAGGCAGACTCTACTTTAAGGTATAAAAAAAAAAAAAACGTGCAATTACTGGGCAAAGTATTCTATCCAATTTAACTGATCGAAAGTTTACTTTTATTGCTTAACTAGCTAAAGTGCCCCCATACTCAAGCTAAAGACCCCATATGCTTTAAGGGGTCCAAACAAATGGATGTCAGATGGGGCAAGGTCGGGCTGTAGGGCGGATGTGGAAGGATCTCCCACCACACTTTTTGACGTGTTTTTTTGAGTTAACTGTGCCGTGTGTGAGCACGCTGTCATGAAGCAAAACCAGCCTTCACGACGTTTCGTTCGAATGGCAGTCTTTACTTTGTTTGTGAACATATCACTGTAATACTGGCTGTTGATGGTTCGTTGATATTCAAGGTAGTCACAACAAATACGCTCCTGCGAATACCAGAATACTGTAAGCATAAATTTACCTGCAGACGGCTAGGTCTTGAATTTCTTTCGAGTGGGAGAACTCGTATGCTTACACTCAAGGCTCTGACTCAAAATGGTCCATCACGAAAAATTCATTTTCAATTAAACATCGTTCTTTCAATTGTTGACTGATTTGAAACCTGGTTTCTTTGAGGGCATCCGTAAGTTTTGTCTTGGAACTCATCTCGCACAAGTTTTCTTGTACTGTAGCTTATTCTGAATATGTTATGCACAGTTCCAACACTCGCGTGCACTACTTCAGCTATCAGTTTAACAGTAATACGCCTGTTTTCCTGAATAACGCGTTAAAGCGAGATGGAAGAAGTTGCAACTTCAATCAGTCGTCCACTTCGTTGCTCGTCATAGACACTTACCCGGCCACTTTTAAACTGTTCTATCCATTTGTAAACATTGGAATGGTTCAAATAATTATTCCCGTATACTTTCAACATTCTTTCGTGGATTTCACTAACTTTGATACCCTCTGAAAACTAAAAATCTAATCACTGAGCGTCGTTCTGCCGAGGTGCAATGCTCGAGCGGATTCGCCATTGTTAACTGAATACATTTAAGGTTATGCTTACCAAATACTCTCGAACAGCTGATACGAAACTAAGTGTACAAGGATGCCAACTTGACGCGCTGAAATTATTGTACTGATTAAACAAACCATTTCTGAGCCACAGCGATTTGTCTCGTTAGTTATTGAAAGATCCTCGTATTAATGTTATGGCCATTGAGTAAATTTTGAGTTTTGAAGAATATATTTCAATATTAATTGTATTACCAGGAAGAGAAAATCGAGGAAATTTTCCCCCACAATTTTTGTAATTTCTTTCCTTAGGGGAAATTGTTGATGTGTTTATCTGTTTGTAATATGGAGAATAATATCATGTCATTATGTATTATTAAATAACCATATGCACATAATTATGTTTTATTACAAAAAACAACTCAATATTATGAGTCATCTGTTTTGTTGTTGATATAAATTAAGGTAAATAACCAATCTTGTCATCATCTCCATTTTTATTATATTTGACCACGATATGGGAATTAGCTACTCCCTAAACCCTAGTGGGTAGTTAAGGGTTTTATTTACCTACACACGGAACTTAGCTTAAAAATAAAGGGTATTGTGTACATAAAGTGTTTAGATCTATGATGATAATGTTATTTTATACATAGTACGTATATATGATCATCTAGAACTTGATTTTCAGAAGAAAATGTCTGACTTTCTTTTTTTTGTGACATTAAAACACATGATCAGTCCATATAGATGGGGGTGGTACTTAGATCTCTGTTATTTAGGTAGATGGTCGAACCAAGCTGTAGGATGGAAGGAGGTTATATAAAGAAGGGGAAAGGTTTTTAGGCGGGAAAGTAATAATGGATAAAGAGCGGGAAGTGAATGAGCAGTAATCACGTGACATACGCTATTATCTGCGGCTGGTTGTGCGGAGCCCTCCCGCCACACTATTCCCGGGGACAAGGGTTACCACTAAAAACGAGCATATTCCCTCTCTTTCTCACACTCTTCCATTCTCTATATATCTCTCTCTCTCTCTCTCTATCACTCCCTATGCCCTGGAAAACCATTGCTTTACTAACACTTCCCACTTCTAACGGCTTTATTAACGATGTGATTTATCGGTAATGTAATTATGTGTCCGCGGCTTGGCTCTAATGGCAGATTCTGAATAATGAAGGTTTGGCCTATTGAACGAACGGTTCTACTGGTTATACAACAGGGTTCTGTGTCGGAAATGAAACGAACATTTGGTAATGTTATCAGCTAGGTTTTTGGACGATTTCAACTATGTACCAATACTTGTTAACTATAAACTCTTAATGGTCACTTAATGTTATTAAAATCAATGGGACGAGATTAGAATATATGATGGATGAGTTTAATTTTCATATTGGCCAGAAGTTTCTGATTACAATCAGTGCTAATTCTCTTCGTTATACAAAAAAAAAAATAAGTTCCTAATTTTATTTGTAATTAGCAATGAATCTTGACACTGACAGATATTTTAACGCAATCATCGTTAGTGCATAGTTTTATTTGTATCTATTTCAAGATATAAACTGTTGTTGTCATCATCGGGTTCAGCGTCGGTGGTTTTTTTTATAAACCATATTATAATAGGCTTCTCAGGTCTAAAACTGAGTGCTGTTACAGCTTTAGAGGCGACACTATCCTGAAGAAGTCTATTGTAATCTGGGTGAAACGCCGGTATAATAAATCTTTGACATGGTCTCAACCCGAAGACCTTAGTGTTTAAAATTAGTTGCATATAAGGAGTAGTAACGATACTGAGTACATCGTCCTGTCCAGAAGATTCTATTGTTGCCAAAGCGAAGAATGTTAGTTCGCAGTTTATAGTTGGCAATTTGTTCCAATTTGCTAGCATTTTACTTTCTCTTCAGTAAATGGATGTGCCAAATTATTGAAATTAAGTTTTCTTCGGAAATACTAAGAATCTGAACTATACATATAGAGAGTGAAATCTAGTTGGTGTGATGTGATGTATGTTTGTAGTAGCGTGTAGCACGAGCGGTTTTGTAAAGGGGCTTGTGAGTATGATTGTTTAAAGAGAGAGAAGTATTAGAAAATAAGCAAGGGATCACCAATGTTTTTGAAATAAATATATTATTCTCTAAATGAATTTAAATACATACTTTACAATATCACAATAATATGCTTATTAAATCAATTATTTATCTATATTAAACGCTAAACTCTTATAACTGGCACTGAACTTAAGAGAGCGATTCCTGATACAAATGTTCTGGTTGAATGTCTAATTCAAACTATTTAAAGAATGCTCTACTCTAGTGGGGGATTTTTCTCCTACAAAACTGTTGGCCACGTGGCATTGTCTTACCCTAACGGATTCTTGTCCCTTTGTCTCTTCAATAGCACTGACCTTAATTTAATAGTACCTGACTCTTTCCCCTTCACTAAAATACACTATTTGAAGTAGCTAAATTTCACTATTTTATTTTTTAAAATTATTTCACTTAAAATATTATCAAAATTGAGTATATTACAATCAGCAGAAATTTGAGTTTAATATTGATAGATTCTGTAAACTATGTTCATTAAACGAACCCGATGATGTTGTACATGCTATCACAAGGTGTCCTACCCTTTCAGCATATAGAGACCCACTTATTCAAAAATATTGTAGGGGAGTAGAAAGTCACGACGAAATTTTCATAAATTTTCTTTCTTTTACGCAGCCAGATCATCTCAGTAAGTTAAATGATGTCTTTGCTTTTTGTTTAAACATGTTCAAATTAAGAAGCATTTTTTATTAATTTGTAGCTGATTTGAAGTTATATTTATTATGTTTTTGTTTTTTATATTTTTATTTATTTATCTTTATTTGTTTTATTTTCCATACTGTCTTTGTATTTATTTACTATTATTATTATTATTTTTGTTTTATTAAGTTATTATGTTGTATTTATTTATCTTATTTATTATTATTATTTACCAGGAGGATTATTATTTTATTTTATTTTTTATTTTTTTACTAGGAGGAATCCATTTTTCTGTTTCTCATTACTGTCATTGAAGTATTTTTTGCTCATTTATTACTATTATTTATTTTGTTTATTTTTGCCTATGTGAATCCACTTTCTTTGTTCTTTAATTCAAATTTATTTTTAACTGCTTTTACTCTCATTATGTATTTATTTTCTACCTTTTGTTGTTGAGTATATAGTTATTTAAGTTTACCTACCCTACTCATTTATAATTTTTTTATTTTTTATTTTCAGTATTTGTTATATTTTTTCAGCAAGAATTAGTTATATTTATTTACTAGAAGTATTTTTTATTTGTTTTTTGTTATACTTTATGCAAGTTTTTTTTTTTTTTGCTTTATACCTCTTTTCTTTTGTATTTTCGAGGTGTATCTCCCTCTGTATACCGCTAAGGTTAAAACAGTTGTAAAATAAATAAATAAATATTATCAAAATTCACTAAACTATTTTTCCAAATTCATTTTTTCCAATTGCTATTTCCACTACAAGAGCTACAACTTTTATTTGAAATATTTTCAGAAAAACTCGTAAATATAATTCCTTTGAAAGCTGAATTTCCTTAATCTAATATATTTGCAATAATTCCTTTTATGGCAGTAAGTAAATGTTTAAAAAATAGAACAGAAATAGAAAGTAATTAGGAACTCTCTCCCCCTTTTATCTGGCATATTTGATAGTCACAGTAATTTTAAGAGGGCCCTGTTAAACGCAAAAACCCATGAGCCTTCTTGGATGATGGTATGAACTAAAAAAGAAAGCTAATTCTTTGACTCTTACAGTTGATTATTATATGATCAATAAATTATCATCTTAACTTTTACAATGATGATAAAAGTTTCATTCGATAAACTAAATAGTTTCTTATAATAATCACACTGATTTTTTGTTTGTTAATTTTTACAATTATTTTCTTATTTATACTTTCTCTGACGTAAGTATTGCGATCGTATTAACTTTTCGATATGGAGTTTTCAACGTGGAAAAATATACATTTTTGAGGTCCCTTGGTTCTGAAAAAGTAGTTGGTTTTTAAAAGCACAGAAATGCAAACTTGATATTTAAGTATCAGTCAGTAGAGGATCAGACAATAAGGTTTTGAACAAAAATCAGTCAATCGAAAATATCAAGTTACTGAATAGATTCTTCAGTATTTTTAGCTATTTTCTTTAAAAAGGGCAAAAAGGTCATTTTCTTTAAACATAGTGTGTCAACTACATATATAATGAGTTACAACCATTTAAGGAGGCTAGCTAGAGAGGTTAGGGTTATATTTACCCCTAGTTAGCAAATTTAATGAAGTTCTCTGGTAGGTTTTTTTTATGGAAAAAATCGTGAAAACAGAAAAAAAACTGTTCAGTAAAAACGCACTACCAGTTTTTCTAATTTTCTTTAGAAATTTTAGCAATCTATTTATTTCTAAATTAATTCTGTTTAGATGGTAGAATTTGTATAATCAATTAATATAGCACAGAATATTTACCTCTAAAGTGCTATCATAGTTGATTATACAAATTCTATCATCCAAACAAAATTAATTAGAAAAAAATAGATTGCCAAAATTCCAAGGTTCCAAGAAAAATTAGAACAACTAGAAAGTGCGTTGTTTTTTATTTTTTTTCAGTTTTCACGATTTTCTCCATAAAAAAACCTACCGAAGAATTTCATTAAATTTGCTATACTTATGTAGTGGAAGAACGAAATGAAAAATAATAGTTTTTAAAAAATAATTTAGAATATTTTATAATGTGAATTTAACTTCAAAAAGAATGTATTTTATTGTCAGGTACTGTAAATTTGGATCATTAAACAAAGGCACAAAATCCAGTTAGGGTAACTCTTTTGTATAAGAGAATTCCCCCGCGAGAGAGAGAGAGAGCAATTCCAAAGAAGAGAGCCTAACACTAGCTTAAAAAGAGTAAAGAGTAGACAGTCTGCACTTAGCCTTCAAACAACTAAGTCGCAATTCTATTTCCAAAGCCAGTAGAGAACACTTCAGGAAAACGCTCTCTTAGTATCAGTGCCAGTTATAAGTTAAAACATAAGAGTTTGGCATTTAATCTAGATTAATTAATTGATTTATACTAATCGCTGTGATATTATAAAGCTATTTAAATTCAGTTAGAAAATATATTTATTTTATAATCAGTGGTACTTTCTTGATTATTATTCTTATATTCTATCTCAAACAAACATACAAGCCCTTTTCGCTAAAACGCTCACGCCACAAGCTACCTATACACACATCCACACCATAACAATTACACTTATATGGTTTGTCAATTTTTAATTTTGTAAACTGCAGTAGAGAAAGTTGTATGAGTGTTTTACACCAAATTTTTCTTTTTTTTTCTTTAAATTTTAACCTAATTTTATTTTAATTATTAATTATTTAATTTTGGAAAATAAAAAAAAAATTAAAAAGTCTTATTACAACACATAGATTTCCGTTTCACAAAAATATTTATTCTTTCTATCATCAGTATTTTTATTTTATGTACGAAACATAAAAATACAATTTTCCCCCAATATATTTTCCGATACTTTTTTCATTTTTTCATGACAATAAGCTATAATCGTAAAATTATCTTTTTATACAATAAAGCTAATAATATGTGTTATTTTACCATAATAATATATGAATAAAGATTACCAAATGCATAGATAAATAAATATTTTTCAGTTTTACATAGTACAAATATACATTTTTTTTTTTGTATTCGTGATCAAATGAGTCCCGTAGTAATTGTAGTGGCACTGGACAAATGGCACTATTGTTTCTCACGCTATCCTATAATTATGGCAATATTTACTGGGGTAAAAAAAAAACAAAATACAAAATACAATCCGGTTTATTCCATTTATAGATGTGAAAAGTTGATTATATAGAGAAGATCTATTAAATATAATTTGTAGATTTGATTTTTTGCAATTTTTTATTTTATTATTAAAGTGTTTTGGGCGCTCAATGGGGGTCTACTTTGATGTGAGTTTAGTGTAAGAATTTTTTCTGTTGGCTGAATAAAACACGATATGTACAATCGGCCTGGTGAGAAACATTAGATTATTATCATTATTAATATTATTAATTATTATTATTTTTTATTTTATTTAGTTACTCCCCCCCTAGTCTAGGCTAGACCTACCCTGCCTAGAAGGGGCAGTTAGATTCATATAAATAGAACGCCAGCTGAAGGACTAACTTCTTATTATTCAGCCAGTCTGCCTCTTTACTTTTTTCTCGCTACCTAACTTCTATTTTACTGTAAAGTCCTTGCAAAGTCCTAATTCAGTATAACAACTAGTTTATTTCTCTTAAATCCATTCTCTCTAATTCTCTCTCTCCTTCTCACATCCGTTATATTTTGATGATGTAATGGGATCAGAATCATTAAAATGAACAACTGTATAATGAATAGAATACACAAACTGCAAAGAATTTTACAGTAAAACAGAAGTTAGGTAGCGAGAGAAATATAAAGAGAGACAGACTGGCTGAGTAATAAGAAGTTAGTCTTCAGCATCTGTGGTCATTGGCGCCTGGAAGGCTTCTCAGTGCACTGCCGGTTTCCGGACAGTGTTCTCTCGTTACAGACAACACTGTCCATTCACCGGGACAGTGAGCTGTAGAGGCTCCTAGGAAGAAAAAATCTAAAGGTAGCACACCTGGACTCGAACCCGGGTCTTTCCGCGTGGGAGTCCAGTACGCTAACCACTTAGCTATACCCTTCCCTATTAATTATTATTATTATTATTATGATTATTATTTCTTTTATTTTTTAACCTCAGTAATATACTGGATAAGATGTAATAATATACGGGGTGAATCCAAGCACATTATTATTTATTGTTGGTTCAAGAATTCCGGACAATATTGCACATGTTTAACACAACTGCTTTCTGGAGGACCATATAAATATTTCGCTCCAATTCCAGCGTGGCTATAGTTTCGTGCGATTGCCGAGAGGACTATGAGTACTACTCAGACAGCCTCCACTTCACACAGTCTCTGCGGACCCAAGCTCTGCATATTTCCGTTTTTTTTCCGCCATTACTTGTAGGAGAGTAGTATATAATAGGCGACTCCAGGACAGATTTTCACTCCCTCACCTACCCCCCTCAGCCTTATACGTCCCAACCATTCCCTGTCCAATTTCCACCACCCCCTCACCCCCTAGTTGCCCCTCTCCCACCAATTGACCCCCTCCCTCCCCCAACTTTTCCCTCACCCCCTCCCCCCTTTCCTGTAGGCGAAGAAATAATAAAAATTAATTTTTTTTTTTGCTGAGGTCAGCAAAAACGATCTCACAACCTTCGTCATCCAAGTCCATCACTTACACCACTCAGCTATAGTGGTAACTTGGCAATAGTAGTTTTCTTTAGATCCTTATACCTCACCCCACATACTTCTCCCTCATCTCTCTCATATCCTTTCTCTCTCTCTCACTCTCTCTCTCTATAGATATATAAAATATATACACAGAGACTTAAAGAGAGGCTCTGCCCCACGTACCCCAGGCCAGGGTTCATTAACCTGTATTTTTCCATTCGTACAAAAGTTTATTAACCTCTATGTATGCACAATGTTTGCAATATAATATATTTACTTATTTTTTTTTTTTTAGACGGATACTTATGTAAGTTTTTTGGTAAACAATAAACTAAAACTTAATCTATGGTTCCTTCTTATCTACTTTTATCGATCACATGTATATTGACATTTAATACAGTATACATGATTTATGAGTCACTTACCTGTGTAAGGTTTTTGGTAAGCAATTACAATGTAAATCTCCATTTTCCTTTCTTTTTTTTTTTTTATCGATCATTATATATTTATAGAATCCAATATATCGGTTATTTTTTTTTTTTTTTTTTTTTGGCACAGTTTAAAGTTGTTGGATCTGTTATCGACGAAATAGTTAATAATATGTTTTATCGAACTATCTATTGTTTATGCAATTAAAGAAAGGAAAAAAAAGCTAGTGATTTAATAACTGGTGTATCTCAATTTACATACCAAATTCCGCATATTTAATCACTAGAGAGATACTTCGTTTTTTTTGGTAAACAGATGAGTTTCTTTTGGTAAACAATAAACTAAAACTTAATCTATGGTTCCTTCTTATACACCATACTTATCTATTTTTATCGATCAAGTATATTGGCCATTTAATACAGTATATTGATTTATGAGTCACTTACCTGTGTAAGGTTTTTGGTAAGCAATTTACAAGTTAATCTCCATTTTCCTTTCTTTTTTTTTTATCGATCATTATATATTTATAGAATCCAATATATTGGTTATTTTTTTTTTTTTTTGGCACAGCTTAAAGTTGGTGGACCTGTTATCGACGAAATAGTTAATAATATGTTTTATCGAACTAATTGTTTATGCAATTAAAGAAAGGAAAAAAAGCTAGTGATTTAATAACTGGTGTATCTCAATTTACATACCAAATTCCGCATATTTAATCACTAGACAGATACTTAGTTTTTTTTGGTAAACAGATGAGTTTTTTTTTTTGGTAAACAATAAACTAAAACTTAATCTATGGTTCCTTCTTATACACCATACTTATCTATTTTTATCGTTCAAGTATATTGGACATTTAATACAGTATATTGATTTATGAGTCACTTACCTGTGTAAGGTTTTTGGTAAGCAATTACAATTAATTTCCATTTTCCTTCTTTAAGAAAAATCTATTTAACCTATTATACAAAACACACCGAGGACAGCCGAACTACAGAGCCGATAATAACCGAACAGTCCTTATTTTTTTTTTTTTTTTTAAACACATACACAATATACAATCATTTGTAATTAAGTTGTCCAAGTTTTCTAATAATAACCACAGTCCAAATCGTTCGTTAGTAGGTTTTACTTTTCTTCCATAGAGCTGAGAAACACTTAACACTTGTGCGAGCCCATGTTGTCTCTGCCGATGACCGATTAACACTTAATTACAAAGGACTCCACTATGAGTTAACTCTCCACTTTCCTTTTTAAGATAATTTTTTGTTTTGTTTATCGATCAACTATATTTATAGAATCTAATATATCGTTTTCTTTTTGGTACTGCTTAAAGTCGTTGGATCTGTTATCTAACGCAATGTACGACGAAATAGTTAATAATATGTTTTGTCGAACTAATTGTTTATGCAATTAAAGAAAGGGGAAAAAAAAAAAAGCTAGTGTTTAACCAGAGATTTAATAACTGTTGTATCTCAATTTACGTATCAAATTCCACATATTTAATCACTTTTCTAATCTAAAACGTACTCAATTTACACACATATTTCCGTCAATTCTTGCAAAGAAGAGATGTAAGTTTTCGGTTAGAAATGTAGAAAGTGCCTTTCTTACAAATTGACATGTAAGAAATAAAAGTAAGAATAGCGATTTATGCGTACATATTAAAACTAGTAATTTAAATGGAACTTATATATTTTTAAACACTTTTATTAGAGCAAAAGTAATTTTCTCTAGAGATAACTACTGTAAGTTTGCAGTTAAAATTGTAAAAGTCGAAAGTGCGTATCTTAGAGCTTAACATGTAAGAAATAAAAGCAAGAATTGCGGTATATACGCATTTATTAAAACTAGTAATTTAACTGGAATTTATATGTTATACATGTTTAAACACTTCTTATTTGAGCAAAAGTAATTTCTCTCTAGAGATAGTTTGCGGAGTTTCGCAGTAATATCTTACTACAGTAGTATTTTTCTGTAGTCTTTTTACAGGAGTAAGTCTAATTCCACCACAGTGGAAAGCTGATCCTACACAGATAATGTAATTTCAAAAAAAAAAAAAAAATCTTCTATCGAATTAATTGTTTGTACAATTAAACAAATTACTTAAAGAAAGGAAAACTTAGTGGAACCAGTAGTCTTTTTATCTCAATTTAGGTACAAAATTCCCCTACATTTTTGCAATCTAAGAAGCACTCAATTTACGTACATAACTCCCCCCAAAATAGTGATCAGTTTCCAATTTAACTGGTAAATGAATTATTCTATATTTTTGTAATCTAATAAGTATTCAATTTACATATATAATTCCAATAGAGAATTTAATAAATTAATGGGATTTATACCATACCTAGATAGAAGTAACTTCCTTAGTGAGTAACAGATTGATATTCGCTCCTAGAGTTATGGATGTGCAAATGACGAATGATTAGACAGTAGAGAATGTATTGTGTTAAATGTCTTTGGTCAGGTCAAAATGTAAAATCACTGCACAAAGCAAAGTTGGACTACAATTAAATCTGTCGAATAACCAAGAAAAACAAAGATATACAAAAGAATATATTGCACTAAAACATTCGTAAGTTATCGTATTGTGAATTGGAATAACAGTTTTGCTAGTAATTTCCAAGTTCTTTCCTCAACCTTTCTAAATATGTAACAATTTCTTCTGCCATCTTACATTCTTAAACAGGCATAGGATATTATGCGCTAAAAAACATGTTACTTTTTAATAAAAGAATATTGGAACAAGTTAAACCATTATAAGTTTCTAATCTGGGGAAATGATTGCATTATATCCAAATTCGAAATCTTCTGTTTTGTAGCCATTGTCTAATGTCTATTAGTCCAAGAAAAACACAGATATACAATAGAATATAAACATATATTGCACCAAAACATTCTTAAGTTATCGCATGGCAGTTATTGTGGATTGCAATAACAGTTTTGCTAGTAATTTCCAAGTTCTTTCCTCAACCTTTCTAACATGTAACAACTAAGAAATAAGTTTCTAATCTGGGGAAATTATATCCGAGTTCGAAATCTTCTGTTTTGTAGCCATTGTCTAATGTCTATTAGCCAAGAAAAACACAGATATACAATAGAATATAAACATATATTGCACTAAAACATTCTTAACTTATCGCATGGCAATTATTGTGGATTGCAATAACAGTTTTGCTAGTAATTTCCAAGTTCTTTCCTCAACCTTTTTTAAACATGTAACAACTAAGAAATAAGTTTCTAATCTGGGGAAATTATATCCAAGTTCGAAATCTTTGTTTTGTAC